>BRDA01008625.1:58569-78113 GCA_036984385.1 Crenuchus spilurus | reverse complement strand
ATGCTCATTGGTGTTACATCTGCCTGTTTTCAGCTCTTAACCATGGTTGTGATACTCAGGGGGGAGCTTTTTCTTTGCATGGATCCAGGGCCAGAACGGGTTTTACACTTCCCACCTGTTCTGGGGTTAAGCCCACAGTTTTGGCATGGTTTTACCAATGAAGTGCAGTGAAGTACTGAGGCATTTATTGCAGACAGCTTGAGCATAAACAGAACGACTGAGTAGCCACATAAATAAAACTGAAAAGTACTGAGCAAATGAGAGAGAGAGAAGACTTTTGAAGAAGACTGGTCATGCTGTTTGCCATCAACAGCTGGGGCCCAAGAGAGCAAACATTGGCTGTGCTCTCTCTGGGCGGGTAGATGGCGTTCTCTCTCCCTACCAGTGGCGATTGCTCTAAGACTGCAAGGGAAGCTCAGCTTCCCCTAAAATGTAAAAAAATAAGTGATCAATAATATACTGTTGTGTGTACATGTCATTGACTAAATATGCGCTACAACGCGCTCAACTTTTGTTCAGAGTCAGCTTCTTATCACTGGTAACGACGCGGCTTTCCTCTCACTCATTCCCGCAGCTTCACAGCGCTTTAAACAGGGTGGACGCTTAGCGTCCACAGTTCAATGGCAAAGCAAAGCGTGCAGCGAAACGAGACCAGTTTTTGGATGAATCCTGGGCTTTGTCCCGCCCATCGGACGCTCAGCGTCTCTGGGGGTCTATGGGGCAGTGGGCTGGCCTCGGCTGGCCCGGACACTCAGCTTCTGCATGATGATTGGATGATGTGTCTGAGGCTGAATCCCTTTTTGATTGACAGCTAAATGAGCGAATCAGCGATCTTTTGGTGTAAACATCCGTGGGAGCATTTTTTTTTCATTCTGTTCTGAGTTGAACCGAAGACTTTCCTAATCATCTTAGTGGCATTTTCTTTGTTAAAAACGACTAGCGACAAATCGAGCTTTTATTTCTGGTGTTTTTTTGTAGCTGCTTGTGTTTGGAGACTGACTTCTATCAGTCCTTCTGACTTATATCAAAGTTTCTGGACAGCGGATGCTGCTGAGCCTCTCCACCATCACAAAGCACTCACAGGCGGACACACTTCACACTAGCCTCGCGCCAGTCCCAGCTAGCGAGCTAGCAGGTGTAAAGAGCTTCTCCTGTTTAAAGCGGCTCAAGTCTGGCCATTGAGAGGACACTAGTCAAGTGCCTGGAAAAGACGCCTTGTTGGTACAACAGGGTCACAGATCATTTTCTTGAAAAGGAATGGAGGGTAGAATTTACGTATAAATAAACCGACACATTTTATGATGTAGCCCGAAATTGAGCTTCCCCTCCTTGAGAGACCAGCATCCGCCACTGGTGTAAGGTAAAGGAAATAAAACAAACTTACCTGTCAAAGGCTGAATCTGTGATATCAGTTTGTGTTAGGTCAAGATGCGTAAGGTTTGGGCATAGGCTCAGAATTTGACGCACCTGCAGGGAAAAAAAATATAGAGAAATAACCACCAATTTTACATATTTTTGCCTCAACATTGTCATGTTAAAATATAAGTGCTTTCTTAAAATCACACGGACATGTGAGCTACTTAAAATGCATGGTAAAATAGTAAAATTAGATGACTGGATGTCTGCCAATTACACATCTTTTAAATAGTCTTTATTGTACGTGTGTTTATTCTATAAGTGTTATATGTTAAACCACCACCCACCAGTAGGTCTCCCACACATTTAACTTGGCTCAAAAGGGCCCCAAAATGACCTTTAATGTCACATGGTAACCAGTAGAACCTTGATTACGTGTGAATCAACATACAAATTTTCAAGGTACAAGGTAGTTGTCCTTGGTAAATTTTTTGCTTCATGATACGATCATAACATTATTAAGCAATTTAAGCAATGGGGATAGGTGTTAAACAGCAGCTGTTCAAAAACAAAACTTGTCCGTAAGTCATTTTAGTGTGTGAGCACCCATGCCATTTTTAGTGTGTGGTGAAATTTTCCCTCACCATTTTGCTGGAGACAGTAGAACTGTATGCCAGGGTAACGGTGCGTACTGATGGCCCCACTGCTGGGAGAAGATTCTGGATCATCCCATTCAACAACATCTTCTCCCTGCGCACTGCACTAATTGCCAGCGAGTCCTCACATGCTTCCTCTGCACAGAATATATAGAATAGAGTATTTTTACCCACACACCCATTCAAAGTACATTTTAAGTTAAAGTGTTCATCAGCGCCTGCCTGTTACCTGATTCATCAACATCTGCATCTTCATCCCATTCCTGATAGGCTTTTCCTTCCTCCTGGATGTTCTGTACCCATTCCTCATCTGGATCCTGATCCAGGTCTTCCGGGGAACCACAGTAATAATCACCTATAAGACATATTTTGAGGTTTTCTCAAATTTGACACAATTTGTGGTGGGCATGACCAATATGTTATTGTTCATACTGTAAATGTAGACACATTATGCTTTTCTGAGTGCATCATGAATATCACTATGTCTGCATACTTCATTTTAAAAAAATCTTTTGAATTTGGATTTATTCCAGCACAGCCTGTGACACCCCGAATAAAACCAATTTTGGGGTAGAATTTTTTTTTAAATTTTTTATAAAATGTGCCACTAATGCTGATTTTATCTAAACAAAATATCTGAAATAAGAGTATACAGTTATGTCCTTTTAGTCTATGTACTGTGAACTGTGCACACCCTTGGGAGCAAGATGGTCACTCACCTCTGGCCCAGTGGACTGGGTACAGGTGTCTCCAGA
The DNA here is from genome assembly GCA_036984385.1 of Crenuchus spilurus. Taxonomy (NCBI): domain Eukaryota; kingdom Metazoa; phylum Chordata; class Actinopteri; order Characiformes; family Crenuchidae; genus Crenuchus; species Crenuchus spilurus. Next base: position 75,346 of record BRDA01008625.1, on the reverse strand, counting down.
GTAAACCTGTTTTAACTACCTGTGCCCAGGTACTGCACACTTGACTGCAACGGCACAAGTCCATCGGGCCCAAGTACTGGAAAAGTTTCACCAAAACCTCCTCTGGAAGGGCTGAGATGTGTGTGTATGGGCGTCTCTCCTGTTCTACTACACAAGGCCGACACAAAAAGTAGAGATGGTTACATACATTACATATTAAATGCATTGATTTCTGGTCCAAAATATATGCACCATATGCTGTGATCTGCAGTGCTGAGAGCCTGACAGATGGTGATATTTAAAACTGGACTTTACACAAGAAGAATGTCTCATAACCTCTGCATAATAGATTGCAGTCCGTAACAAATAGGAAGATAATCTACTTCCGTCCTTTCCCTCCCTCAACATTTAGTGCTGTGAAAAAGTAACTAGTTAAGTTCATGCAGGACTGAGTGAAAAGTTCCTCTCAAATTGTAGTTAAGTTTTATTCACTGTGGTTAAAGGGTTAAAAATAGGATCTTTCAAAGGACTCTCTACAAGTGAAACTTCACCCATATATCAAAAATGTAGAAAATACAAAATAAGAGTACCTAGAATTAACAATAGACTTCATCTGCACAACAAACTACCAACTGTGTTGTGTGCTCAGACGTTTTACCAAATTAAACTTTGAAGCTGAAAAAATTACATGGGTTAGATTGATTTCATTTTTCTGGGTTTTGTGATAGTTTATGCAGGCCACAAGTTGCAAAAGATGAGGAACCCTGGTGTATCAAGGTGTCGCAGTGCTATATTTGGCCTATCACCGCTTCGTAAACTTTTAATCCAGAAGAAGCAGCTCTTACCGTACTCAGCCTTCTCATGGTCGGAGTATTTGAAGGCCTTGTGCAGTTCCTCAGCCTGGCTCCACAGATTTAAACCCTTCAGCACCTCCTCGGTTTTGTCCCACTGCTGGTTGCAGTGTTGTGCTATCACCTGCCGCTTAATGGCCTTCAACTCCTCGTATGTGAAGTACTCCATCAGCATGGGCTGGAATACCTGAGACAAGTAAATAAGTGTAATAAAGTAAGAAACTTTGACTTCATAAATTGATTGTTCAGGATACCTGTAACCTCCTGTATTAAACTACATTTACTGTGTCGCGTGTACGGCAGTCATATGAATGAATGTTTTCTTGTAGCAGGTATGCCACATTTCTCCTGTTTTAGCACAACTATCTTCAGAGACAGCAAATGATCCAGCACTTCATTTCAAGCAATTTTCACAATCAGTTCTGTGCTTCTGTTTTAACTTGGTATACAGATCTGTTTACAGGTAGTTATACATTAACAAGCCATAATATTTGACAATTTATCCTTATAAGTAATTTTAAAAGTAACCATAGAAAGCTATATTGGGCTTTTGTCCCATTGTCACTTGACTTAGTTCAGGCATGTCAAAAGTCCAGCCAGTGGGCATTTGCAGCCTGTCACCATTTTTGGAAAGACCCGCAAAGGATTTTAGAGAAAAAAAAATGAAATAAAAAAAGACTCCTAGTTTGAAAACTGGGTGTTGATATCACATAAGAACAATCTAAAACGCCCTACAACTCCTTTTCCCTCTCAATGCAAAATGGTAATGACATTACACTACATTACTGTTCCTGAGTTTTTGCAAAACAAAACATCACTGTCAAGTCATGCCCTGGAGCAGAAGGTGAAACAACTAACAAACAACTTGTCTAGCCAACAATATAATTCTTTATGTAAACTCAGTTCAGTCTTGTGAGTGACGAGGGCTCATGTTAAAAATACTGTTTGTTGTCCTACCTCCTCCTCCTCCTTCATGTGAGGGAGGAAGTCCTGGGTGAAAGCCTCCAGCCTCTCCTTCAGCTGCCGAGCATAGTTCAGCTGTTCGTACTCGCTCTGCGGAGGTAAACATTACTACACTTAAAACACACACAGATTCCAGACTTAACATCACCGGTCATGTGAATGTAACAGTACAAACATCCATGGTTGTGTCAGAAAAATAGTTCAGAAGGAAACCATTTTTAGATATATTTTCCACATACTAGAGTTGTAGATGATCAGCCAAGACATATTTATAGTCTAAATTTTGCCTCTTTAGTTGTGAACTTGAGCTGTGAGGCTAATGCTAACAAACTTTAACACTATAATTCAATAGTCACCTTAATAAGTCAATTACATTAAAATACATCACCAAAACGCCTCTTAACATGCTCAAACAACACTCAGATCACAATCAAGGTCTCACAGATTAGTCAATGTTTTAGGAAAGAGTACTTTTATTGTGAACTACAAAAATAATACAACTTCACAAAAACAGACAGGTATTTTAGATAGCAGTGGGGCTGGTAGAAGGATTATCTTGAACCAGAGGTCTCTGTATTCATAAGTGACACTCAAACCTCACAATGAGACATACACCATCATAAACTACATCATCTAATTTGTGAGACCTTAAGATCTAAATCTGGACTGAGTTGTGTGTTCATGATGATCAATATTTTGGGAACTACTGCATTCTAGTGTTAATTAGCAACAATAGTCTTGCAGTTCTAGCTTTAAACTATACGCTAAATGTGCACTCCAAAGCTGTCTTGGCTGAGCAAAATATCTGAAGTGGTAAAACTGTATAAAAAAGGTATCTAATTGGTGAAGGAATGTCAGTCAAGCAGATGTGTGGCCTGATTTTCTCTAAGCAAATAAGGGTCATTTGTGGATGGGCAAACAAACATCTGTTTACTTTCAATTTCTTCTTTTCATATTATTTTTTAAAACACATTGAAGGTAAAAATCTGCTGTGTGAATCATTCATCCAGAGGAATATAACATACAATACACAGCACTTTTAAATTTTTATTGTTTGTGGCTGAATATCTGCACTCAAAACCTGACCGAATATTGAGGTTATATGAGTTTTAGTGAAAGTTATTATAGTAGACAACAACGTTCTATATTCGGTTCAGGTAAATAGCTATCATCAGAAAAATGCATTCATACATTTTGACTCCCTTACATGTTTAAAATTGCATCACTTTCCTTCAACTAAACAACACCTAGCAACTCTACACCACAAAGCATGCGTCATATTTACTGGAAAAGTATTCAGACAAAAAAAAAGAATCAAAATGTCCAAATGAACTTCAAGCTAACAAACGCACTGATAAGAGTGTATTCTGGCAGAGCTGTAGTCCAGGTTGGCACTTCAACGCATCACATTCCTTTACTGTCTCGCAGGCCATGCATGAAAGCAGGCTTATATCCAACCCTGCTTATTATATAAACTTGGGTGTTTTCATTTACCAAATCAAAGAAAATCTAAGAAAGATAACAGGATGTAAGAGAAGATCAAGAGGAAAACTCCTTTTAGAAATGCACATCTTATGTTTATTTCAGCTACTGGCTGCCCTTCACAGCGTCATAACACCCTGAGTCATCCCAGCACAGCAAAGCGCCAGTCTCCACCCAGTGCAGTGTGGGCAGTAACAACACTGCTCTGGGTACAGATAAAGAGTGGGAGTCAAAAACCTGATCTAGGATCAGAATCCACTGATGCTGTCTGTACAAATCTAATACACAAACAATCCGAGATCAGTCCTGAAAGCTCCTGGTTACAGTCACCGTCTGAAAAGGCTGCGCAGTGCAGCAGACTGTAAGCTAACACACCACCCTCAGTCATTGCCATTTTGGGACCGACAAACAAAACTACACTGTTCAATGTTTTCTACACTGGTTATCTTTCTCAAGTCTTTAAAATCAGATGCTCATGGTGAAAAGCTGGCCGTGTCCATCCAATATTATTTCTGAGGACTGAAAGTCAATAAACAGATTGAGAAATAAGCATGACTTATTTATATCAGTTTACTTGTTCCCTTCCTGTTACTGGCAGGAGCTGGAACAGAATGCCCCAATTTTCTTTGGCCTCATTGAGTGGAAAATTACTCGATTGGCAAACCTGGTTTGAACAATCTGGACATATTGAACTGTTGACTCTTTCTCAATTTTGGAGATTTCTAAGATCTCTCAGTATCTGTAAAGCTCTAGAGACACACCAACATAGAGTTTCCTGAGTTAAACCCACAATCAGAACACAGCTACATGTGAGATTACAGGCTAAAAACACAAGCCATGCTATATTTAATGTTGTAGCAATCTCAGAATTACTGTTGTAGCACTAAAAATACTGTCTTGCAGTTTTCAGTGACCCATGGCTGACGCTGACACAGCCAACATCTCAACAAAATAACTACTGATCCGAAGGTTAGCATACATATCCTTAAGTACCTGATGTACCGGTTACAACACCCATGATTATAGCAGTGACATACATGCAATGTGCAGGGCCACCTACTGTACACAGAGAACATTCAACAGTGTCATTCTCTTTTCACTCCAAAACAAGGTCATTCCTTCACACAATAACTATAGCCAGCACCACTCCTCTGACAAGCAAGGCCAGCCAATAAACTAAAACAAAGTACTGACATTAATAACTTGAATATAAAATGTTATTTAGAGTCAATCAAAATTCAAGCATGCTTACTGGCCAATGATGAAAAGCCCACTTAAACTTCAATATTTGATACTGAATGATCCAGAATTATCAGAAAAGTCAATGTAATTGAATTTCAATACCCAGTCCCAACAAAGATACAAACCTTCACATTCCTGAGCCCTTTTTCAAAGAGTGACAACATCTCAGAAAGCTTGGTGTCAGAGTGCACGTTGTAGTTGGTGCGGCTACGCTGCTGCAGCAGGTCAATTATGTACTCATTCTCGATCTGCTCATGAATCTTGAACACCTTGAAGGTGGCACAGAGCGTCTGCAGGAATGCACGGAAATCATTGTTGTTGGAGAAGTTTGTCTTTGAGAGCTGTGGACCAAAAGAAAGAAGGATCAATGGTAACTGTAACGTTCAAAGCTGGAGAAGTGAGCACAGTCAGATCATGTCTAATGATTAGAGTTGTTACAATAATTATGCCTGATTACAATTGTTTGAGGTCACCGCATTTACTGACAACAGTTTCCACAGTTACTATCTTTCAGTTACATGTGTGTAGTGAGATTTTCACTGTCAAAATGTAAAAAATATACATGAATACTACATAGGATTTCTTTGACAAAGGTTCCTTAGTTCTACTATACCCAGTAAGGCTGGTTATGGCCTTAGTCACTGAGTAGGTCATTCATGTGAGGGTCTGGGTTAAATCCATCCTAGCATGGAGCACAGACAAGATTGTTAAGTGAGCTTGAAGGGGTGGGTCTGGGATGCAAGATCTAATCCCCTTGAAGATCCCTCTTAAGAGCTTGTGGTTTAGTGAACGTCCAGGGATGTTATGCTGTGTTTGGATGCTGGAAAGTTGTATGTACAAAATCAACTAGTTAATGACTTCACTGTGTTGGGGTGCTTGTTGGTCTGACCACTGCACGCTGTACAATATTTCAGTGAAATTAATTAACATTAGTCAGCTGAACAGTAACAACAAACACCACTGTAAAGCAGCATTAGAATATGGCTGAAGGGCCCTGTGTATGACTCCAATTAGTAAGCATAAGATTTGTCATATTATCTTGTATAATTTCATCATACTGCCCATGAGCTCCTTCCTTTGGCAAGCCTTAGAAAGTATTTGCATGGATTATTATGTGTCGTCCTGTTAAGTCCTCAAACTTCCTCTTTCTCCACAGAAACAGCTGGCGGGGGGACAGCTGTCATGGTTGCTCCTACATGCTCATTCAGTTCATTTAATCTCAAAGTTATGTGAATATAAACAGTTAGACAGCTAGCAAAGCTGCAACCACATCTCCACACACTAAAAAACTGTAAGGTTACTGAGTGAGTGAGATAAACATGGTCGGTGTGGTTGCAGCACGTAACGCACGTACTAAATTAGCCTGCAGCTAAGCTAACTTGTGCTAACTCTGTCAAACAAAGGGGTGTGACCATTTAATGACTGTACAGTGAAGACGAAATGTGTGTTTCTTTTATGTTTTCAAAAATATAAAACAGTAGTAAAGTATAGCCGTGTCGTAAGGAGTGAAAAACGGCTACAATCTGTACCTAACGATAAGCTAAATAATGACGTAGCTAGTATGCTAGCATTTGGTTGCTCGTAGTAAACAGTTATTTGGTCATTTGACAGTTGTTTTAGCTATTCACATACTACTGGGCAATTACTGGACAACTTGGCGTCAATTAACACCAGCTATGCACAGCGAAAATCCATAAGACGTTGTGTTAAAACTCCCAGGCTAACAGCGTTAGCTATTCGCAAAGCTCCTTAACGAAGGTGACGTTTCTTAGCCGAACTCTCAGTTCCACCTTAAATAACGACCGCTTACATTCACGAGCCACCCGCACCTCTTAAGGTGGAACCGCTAATTCGAATTAGCTACCCAACTTCGTAATCTCCTCAGCTTCAACTCGACAAGTTAGCCCTCTAATATAGAGGTTTGTATAACATGTTAGACTAGTCAACTTTCCCAGGTCATTCTTTTATTAAAATGTCTTAATTTCAAGTGACACCAGCTGACTAGCAAATATAATAATCAGAAACAAATGGCTGTGTTAACGTTAGCACCGAAACCTCGCGGACACTGTCAGTTAAGCTTTCTAACATTAACTAGCTCGCTCACATTAAATACTGAAAACGGTGAGATTCAGACATTACCTTGTCGCAGTAGAGACCGACTAGCTGCTTCATCCGCCAGTGAGGCCCAGTGAAGACGTCCACCTCGTCGGGGAAAGGCGCCATCGCTCCATTTACTCAGAGCGACTGGAGGATAGAGTTTGAGTACAGCACCATCAGCTCAACGCACACGCGCGCGCGCGCGCGCACACACACAGTGTTTGTTTCTGTAAAATGTGGGGACATTACATGGACTTACTCAAACTTTAAAACCCTAACCGTAACTTCAAAACGTCTTCACCTGAAAATTCATAATTTACATTTCAGGGACCAGCTTTGTAGAACGGTCCCCACAAGGTGAGTGTTTAAACAGGTACTGGTCCCCACCAAATACATATGTACATACACACAAACACACTTTTTGTAGTGAGGACATTCTATTCATTTGTGTAATACTGAGTAAAAATAAACCCAAAAAAATCTGTCATGAAAATGTCACATTCCTTTTGAGGACTAACAAAATGTCCCAACTTTTACAGACCTGACATGCATTCCTATAATTACGAGTACTTTAAGTCCCCACCAGGGAGAAATACATGGACACACACAAACACAGTATATACTGTATGTTCACCAAGTGAATATATGCACTAATATATAATCTACTGATATACATATGTTTACTAATTGATGATTAAACATATGCACTGCATAATAAATAATATATACTGTTGAGAGATATACAGACATAATATACCATGTTCACTAATTGAATATTACCTTCACATATGCACTGCAAAATGTAATTGTGAAGTGGTTTTGGTTGTGTTAGTCATCCTCAGGCTTTCATGTCATTTTCTGATCACAGTTCTTGGCTGTATATTTTATTGTGATTCTGATATGTAAAATAAAAATCTCAATAACACTGAAGTACCTGACAGACTTTATTCCACAATGCAGGAATTCACAGGTTAGACAGGTCAAATGTTACAACTGTCTAATAGGAAGAGTTGCAGGACATTCCTCTTGGACAATCCTCTGTGTTAAATGGTGGCTAACTTTAAAATTCAGCATTGTGGAAAATCAGTTTTCACATGCATGGACACACTTTGTCATTTTCCGTTTCCAGAAAAAGAATACAGTTTGTCAGATTCAGTCCATTATTTATTTTGTGCTGGTGTAACGTGTACCTGCCCCGATATTTCTTAATTATTACATATAATCATTAGCACATTAGGGAAGACAAGAAATAGAAATTTCTGCAGTGTAAAACTGAAGCAAGAAGCATAATCAATGTCAGAATACTTAAGACTACACTGTAAATTTGCATTTGCTTCATATAAAAAATTCAGATATTTTCTACATTTTACAGGCAAAATTTTAATGATCAACAGAAAAGTGTGATTATGCAACAGATAAGACAAAGACAAAACAATGTACAGAGAAAGAAAAACATTTAAAAACAAAGATATATTAGTTATCTTGTGTTTGAATTTCTTTTGTTTTGGATGAGCAGACGATGATAAACAGCAAAACGTTCAGTTCACCAAGATTTCACCAGGGTTTACATACAAATATCAACCCACAGAAATAGTACAGAGAAGTTGTCATTCAGAATATATTCACAATATTATTTTGTGCTCTGTAAATGGAAAAATAAACCAATTTTCTAGAGCCAAAAAGTGAACATGTAAATCACAGCTGTCTTCACAAATCTCTAAATCTAAACCTCACAGAAAAACAGAAGCATTCTTAACTGTAACATACAATGATGCTTATAAGTTTAGGGTCACCCAGAATTTTTAATGACATCAAATACTTTTTTCTTCAGACCTATCTTTTTCTAGCCATTTGGAAACTATGATAAAATCCACAAATGCTGCTGCTCCAGACACTCAATTTATGAGGTAGAACAGTGTTACCGCTTTATTTGCTGTCTAGTTAGTATTAGCTAGTGTTAGTATTTTCAACTACAGTATCTCTGAAAAAGAAAAAAGGTTCTTGTTCAACATAAGTGAAATAACTGCTATAGCACTAATGCTAGCTGAAAGCACATATCTACCATATTTCTACATCCAATGATGCCTTGTGGGAAATGTGTCCTAAACTTTTTGGTGGAGAGTAAACATCTGTACAAAAGTCTTTTAAGTTCAGTATCAACAACATGAGAGACACCAAAACTAGCTAAAAAGTGGTGACACTTTTTCTACTAAAGAAGACTGAGTATATGGAGCAGCAGCATTTGTGGATTTTAGCGTAGTCTCTAAACAGCTTGAAAAAAAAATAGTTTTAAAGTAAAAGTATTTTGAAAGTAAATTTCAGAGTGGTAGTTTATGTTGCTGTATAAAGTTTATTCCAAGTCATTTTGAACATTTATGTTGGTCCATTTATCATGAAATTTCCATACAATGTAAAGGCCAGCTAACATTTTTAAAATGAACTCTCAGTACAGGATTTGACTCATGACCTAAACATATGGACAGGTCACTTCTGTGTATGAAAAAGTAGAGCTAACCATCTCGCTCAAGTCACCAAAGAGGAACATTTCAATGTAGATCATGTGCATTCTGGCACTAGGCCTAAGACCTCATTTACTAAACATGAATAGATTACATCCCTACATCCAGCTACTTTTAAATGGAAAAGTAAAAAGCATTCTTAAAAGATATTCCTCTTACTTCATTTCAACGGATAGACACATCATAAAGATGTCATAAAGTATGATATTAGAGCCTGTCCTAATGCAATGGCTTCTAAAACCCATTCTTGGTTGTTCTTCTCTGGTCTGCTCTTTTCACCCTGCAGGGATGAGTTCTCTACTGAGAGAGATGAGGCGCTGGGGTTTAGGTGTCCGCCTGTAGCATTTCCTCAATCTCACGGTCCCAGTTGTCATCGCGGCTTTCTGCATCTGCCACAACCTCATACTCTTGCAACTCCCGCTGCAGCTCTCTTTCCCACTCTGATGTGTCTTCTAATTGGGGGGGAGAGACAGGAGGAAGATAATGAAGCTAAAGTTCAATTTTTAATCCAGGCATCAAGCATCACTCAGTAAAAATGATGTAAGACAGGCCAAACCTGTATAGCAAACATGTCATCGGCAGATTGACTACATCAGTTGAAAGTTATCAAATACCTAGGTTCCTCTCTGACCTCCTCCAAATGTGATTTGAGTGAACCAATCTTAATCTGATCAGATCAAATCAACTTTATTGTCACATCACCTTTCACTGATGTGAAGGTGAGTGAAAAACTTGGGTGCATAGTCCCTGCAATTTTAAATACAACAAAAGGTTTTAGAAGAAATTATAATAATGATATAAAAAAAAAAAAACAATGATTCGCTGCTCAATTTAGAATGAGCAGCAAATATACTTAAAGAGTGCTAATTTACACATTACTAGCCAAAAGAAATAAATAAAAATATTGCACGTGTTGCAGCAGTATTGCACATTGTTATATATGCTATGGAGTCCTGTAAGGGAATTAGAGGCTATGATCATAGTGCATGCACATGAAATCCAAATATCATCCAATCACCAAAAGCACATGTAAATGCAAGGTGTGCTCAACCTCGCCATGGGCATTAAATTGTTAAGGAAACTAGACTTGCTTATGTGGTTTCTGATATGATATGACATACTGTATCTATAAAAATGGACAAAAGCATATCACAGCTTAAATGTTAGAAGAGACATTTTAAAGCCTGAATTTTGTCTGTGCTTTTACAGTGTCAGACTTCACTATCGAGTCTTCTAGAGGTGTTGTGGACTTCTGGACTACCTGGGGACCCCTGTGAAGAACTTGTTTAGGGATGTGTCAGCATGGTTGATTCGAAATGGGTTAGGCCTTATGTGTAACCCAGAAGTTCAGAAATAATGTCATCTATCTTACTATTTAATTTGACCAAAAATAATGCAAACAATACACACAATAAGGGTAGGTTTAACTGGTGTCAAAGAAACCATTTCCACCCGTGTACCAAACTCACCATCCTGAGGGGGGGGCTCATCTTTTTTGTCCAGAACCAGCTGCTCCATCTCCTTCCGCAAGTCTTCCTGATTAATATTACATGAATCAAATGCATCACTCACAAATTCAGAAACTCCAGGGCTGGTAGAGATCTCTTCATCCTCATGATGCTGTGAAATGTATTTGAGAAAAGTCTGCTGCAAGCTTATCAGATAAATTCATCTAATTTTGTAAATATGTAGTGATGTTGTATACCTCATTAGACTTGGGTTTGGCATTGATGGCTGTAGGAGGCGTTTTTGGTCTGATGGTTTCTGTAGAGTAGAAGAACGTCCATGAAGATAAAATACATACAGTAACAGTCTGCAGTCTACATGGTTGAAGATAAAATAACTAAAACTAAAGTCTGTTAATTTAAAGAATAATTGTCATACTTATACATCTCCAAAATTTGAATATAATGAAAAAGTTCATTTGTGGTCGTAATTTAATTCAAAAGGTAAGCCGTTATATATTTAACATTCATTACACATAAAGTAACATATTTACCTTTTTCTTGTTTTAATGTTGAAACATTTCTTTGTCAACTTAAGTGCAAGTTGTGCACAAAATACTATGTACAAACTTTAGGCGTCTACTGTAAGATAACATCCACACCAGCAGTCACCAGGTTTTGTTACTGACACTCCAAACTGGAAAACTCAGAGCTCATTGAAAAATCTGAGTTTAGCACTTGTAAATACATTGATTGTGGTGCCATTCATCTCTCAAATGTGATATTTCCAACATGGAAGGCATGAAGGTGGCATTAAAAACACTGATTTAAACGTTGATTCCCTTAATGAAGCACACTTCAGTAAAATAGGGACAAAACCTGGCATGCTCTCTGTCTGTGGAGCTGCTCCATTCTTCTCCTCCTCTCTCCTCTCTGCAGCCTGCTGTTGTGCTGCCAGCGCTGTGAGCTGAGCCGACTGTTTAATCAGAGACACACGGTAGAAGTAATTCCTCCAGAACACATCCTCCTTCACACTGTAATGCACAACCACACACACGTCAGAACCACAGACACTAATTCACATCTGTTTTAGTTTGACCAAGACTTTTAGTTTAAAACATGATCATGCAAGTACAACAGGTCCATTGTCAGATTAAGGTCTTAGTCCACCTAATCATAGCCTGATTAGAACCAAAAATGGACACATTGTTTTAAAAGAAAATCACTAAGGGAGTGTTTTCTGCAGAGCATGTGTGTGGAGTGGAGCGGCAGTAATTTCCACTTCCTGTTCAATATATTTTTTCGATCATTCCACTCCCACTTCAATCTGGGTTTTCCATTTCCCCCTCACCACTGAAAACATTTTGTATTCACGCTGCTTCCACCCCACTCTGCATTTTCTATTTCCTGCTCAGGGCTTGCTCCACATTCTTCTTTCTTGCAATATATTTATTTTATAAAATTTGGAACATCTCACCATTTAGCTTAATAACAACATAAATAAAAATAAACAATAATTTAAGAAAGCTGAGTCACCTTCACATAAGCTTTTTATATTTAAACAAGAACATAGTTGTTTGCTTATTGTGTGTCATGTAAGGAAACTTTCCCCAAATTAAAATAAATAAATGGCAACTTAATACACTGTTACGTTATTAATATACTGCTGTAATTCTACTAATTACAATAAACAGTAATCTATTACATGGCTGAGTAACTTTTTCCACCTATTTAAAAAGCATTCTGATTAATGGCTTACTAAAGGCCAGGCTATATGTTAAGACAGGCTCTTTATCTCCCCCTCTCTGCATCTGCTAGCACTTGCTACACTGTAGTTAAATTCAGTTCAACAGCTTTTTTCCTCCACTTTTGTACAGAAAATGTGACACATGCCTTTTTAGATTCCACAGTGAATCTCTGGTGGTAGTGATAACCTCCCCACACTACTGTTCTTCTTTGCTATCTTGATCATTTTTGCTGTGTTTGTAAAAACAGCCCACTTAACAAATTGCATGATTGTAAAAAATGTTACTTGCAGTTGCATTATGGGTAAGCATCATGTGTTACTCTGGAGTGATATTGGAGCAGTAACTTTGTGAAATATCAGTCTCAAAAGCTCTGGTTCACTCTTGTCAAGTCTTTGGGTAAGTGAAGAGTTCATTTGCAAAAACCTGTATATCCACTTTTCAGTTTCTGACATTTGAATATGACTGTTTCTCTTTACATTGTGTGTACATTTAATTATGATTGGACCAAACAAAATGGCCCAAATATGTCTGATTCCATTTACTTCCATTATTTTTTTTCCTTCTCCTGTGAAGTTATTCATTTGAAGGATGTTGGTTTGTATAAATAAACTCTTCAAGTATAATCTAAGACTATGCATACAGGACTATAAATGGACTTGTCTTTTAGGCAGCTCTTGTTAATGCTTTGGTTTAGTCTAGGTGTTGGAGCAAAAAAGTCTAATGGCTGAAGAAAGACTATAATATTGCTATCTAGTGGTCAGGGCAGGGTTCGTAAACCTTTTACAAGGTAAAATTCAAGCACTTTTCAAGCACTTTCAAGGCCCATTTTCAAGTTTTTCCAGCACCTTTCAGCTGTGGTAAATTAATGATAACGGTGATCTCAAAACTGCAATTCTGCGATAATAAGTATATATCGCAAAACTATTCTCCACACTTCACAGCGACTATGCTACTGAGAAAAAAATACTTCTAAGTAAGTAAATAGCAAGAATTATGGATTTATTGGTGACAGTTTCACCGCATGTTTATCTTATCCAGCTGGCGGTGTGCATACATACGCTAGCAGGCTAGCTAACGCAGCTTCCCGTCATGTTACTGCTGTTATCACCGACCAGGGTTGCCAGGTCCAACAAAAATATCCAGCCATACGTGGAGGCGCGAGCGAAGCCTTTTTTATTTTACGCTCTGCAATTTTTTCTTTAAGTGAACTTATTTAATCAGATAATTATTTACTGTAAAGTAAAAGCAGTTAGAATTTTCAAGCACTTTCTCCAAAATTCCAGCACTTTCCAGGCCTGGAAAACAGAACGTTAAAATTCAAGCATTTTCCATGATTTCAAGCAACCGTACGAACCCTGCAGGGGTGTAAACACAATACAAAATGAATCACTGTCAGCCACCAGTCTTTACTTTTAAACTAAAATTCAAAACAAATACTGTATTTCCGAGACTCAGTACAGTATCATAAGACATAATATTGTGGTACTCAATCAATATTTCTTTACACTTCTAGTAACCAAACACATTTTGAATGCAAATGTAAATTTTGTTTCCAAAAACTAAATGTTTTTAATCACATAGCTCCATTCACTCACATTCAAACAGGACTTACTGCTCCCGCCCTCTAGTGTTCACAATCACCTTTTGTTATAAAGGTATGAATAGGGAGTGGACAGGCTCGCCCTCAACAGGCTCTGATGTACATTTACATTTACAGCATTTGGCAGATGCTCTTATCCAGAGCGACATACAACAGTGATATAGAAACTGTTGCACATATTGAAATTTTAATAAAGGCGATGGTATAAAATAATGAGATGAACTGATTATAGATATAAATAAAACCAATAATGGCTATGACTAATAATAATGAATCATTTGTTTACTGTTACTGTTACTAATTCTCAACTCTTTTCTTAAAGCAGGGAGTGGAGAGCTGCTGAAAGTAGAGGCTGTCACATCACTTGACATCACTCACAGTTTTGGGACCAGGTCAAAGCGCATCCTGTTGAGTAGCTCGTCTTCCTGCAGCATGACCAGGGCAGTGGGATACATCTGATCAACATCATAGTGGAACTGCACACCAGCCGGAGGGTCACGTAGGAAGTTCCTTTTGTCCTGAGAACAGATTTAACAAAGAACTTCACAACGATTACCGTTTCAATGGGCATTTATCTCAAGACACATGCTGATATTTTGCCACAAATACCAGCAAAGAAAAAAAAACTTACAGCTGATAAAGCTAAAATCTGTTGTTGAATGGTCTCTTCTTCACTGTATCCAACCCAGGGAGGCACAGCTGCATCTAGAAAATATTCAGGATGGTGATATTTGGGGAAGCAAAAATCTAATTTTATCCTAAAAAGGTAAATTCAGTTGTTGGATACATTTTTACCTGTTTTCTTTGCATTCTTCTCTTGTACAAACCTCTTCTGTTCTTTCTGGAAATCTCCAAGAATGGTCTGAGCAAAAGGAGCACAACATTGAATAAGCAAGCAAGTTCAGTACTCAAAGCACATAAAATCCATTAAACTTCAAACCGTGCTTGATTTTGTCAGTTTTTCTAATCAACATTCAAATGAACATTAATCTATACATCCAACCATCCATCACTAAAAGGTATTAACTTGTTTATTCCTCTTTGTTGCAACTACTAGCCTCCTACTCTTCTGAGAAGGCTTTACACTGGATTTTGGAACATTGCTGTAAGCCTCTGATGGCATCGAGGCACAAAAGCATTACTGAAATCAGGCAGTAATGTTGGATGACCAGTTCTGGATCATAAACAGGTCATGTGGTCAGATGACCAAAATAGAGGTTTTTGGTATCAACTCCACTCGCCGTGTTTGGAGGAAGAAGGATGAGTACAATCCCAAGAACACTGTCCCAACCATGAAGCATAGGAGTGGAAACATTCTACTTTGGGGGTGTTTTTCTGCAAAGGGGACAGGATGGCTGCACCGTATTGAAGGAAGGATGGATGGGGTCATGTATTGCGAGATTTTGGCCAACAGCCTCCTTTCTTCAGTAAGAGCACTGAAGGTGGGTCATGGCTGTGTCTTCCAGCATGACAATGACCTGAAACACACAGCCAGAACAACTAAGGAGTGCCTCGGTAAGAAGCATTTCAAGGCCCTGGAGTGGCCTAGCCAGTCTCCAGACCAGAACCCAATAGAAAATCGTTGGAAGGAGCTGAAACTCAATGCTGCCCAGCGACAGCCCTGAAACCTGAAAGATGTGGAGAAGATCTGTATGGAGTGGCCAAAATCCCTGCTGCAGTGTGCAAACTTATTCAACTACAGCAAATGTCTGACCTCTGTAATTGCAAACAAAGGCTTCTGTAAAAAATATTAAGTTCTGTTTTTGTATTGTATCAAATACTTATTTCATGCAATGAAATGCTAATTAATTATTTAAAAATCAATGTGATTTTCAGTTTTTTTACAGTATATTCTGTCTCTCACACTTGAAGTGTATCTACGATACAAAAATTACAGACTTCTCCATTCTATATGTGGGAAAACTTGGAAAATCTGCAGTGTATCAAATACTTATTTTCCCCACTGCACCTCCTCTGATAATTAATGCTTCCGTCTGGTCATTTTTTGTGTCCTGCCCTAAAACAGTGAGATACATTGTGAGTCTCATAAAGTGAAGGTGTTAGAGCTGTGCATGTTGTGGCCTCTGTGATCTACACTTACCCTTAAACTCCTTCTCTATGTCACAAAGCAGATACACAAACATGTACACGGAAACATAAATCAGCCTTTAAAGAAGCTGAGTTTCTGAAAACGTTTGGACATACAGCACAGAGAGAGACAGTGAGACATCAACAAAACACAGACACCTTGTCAATAATTCCATCTATGTTCCCTTCTTCTACGCTCTTCTTTATATTGCTTGCCGTCTCCACCACAGAATCGGATATTTTCTTGGTGGCACTGCTTGCAAAGTTGAAAATGTATCCTTGGGGAAGAAAGAATATGTGGGTCATTCAGTTCAACCAACATGTAATTCACTTGCTTTGTGTATGTAAGTTGAATGGTAACAATGTCAATAATACAGTGTTCTTGAACTACAAACCGGATTCCAAAAAAGTTGGGACACTATACAAATTGTGAATAAAAACTGAATGCAATGATGCGGAGGTACCAACATCTAATATTTTATTCAGAATAGAACACAAATCACAGAGCAAAAGTTTAATCTGAGTAAATGTAACATTTTAAAGGAGAAATATGTTGATTCAAAATTTCACAGTGTCAACAAATCCCAAAAAAGTTGGGACAAGTACCAATAAGTGGCTGGAAAAAGGAAATTGAGCATATAACGAACATCTGGAAGACCAATTAACATTAATTAGGTCAATTCACAACATGATTGGGTATAAAAAGAGCTTCTCAGAGTGTCAGTGTCTCTCTGAAGCCAAGATGGTAAGAGGATCACCAATT
>BRDA01008625.1:24397-58469 GCA_036984385.1 Crenuchus spilurus | reverse complement strand
ATCATTGCATTCAGATTTTATTCACAATTTGTTTAGTGTCCCAACTTTTTTGGAATCCGGTTTGTATAACAGTGTCAATAGTGCAGTGTAACTGAACAGTAACAGTGTCAATAGTGAAGTGTAACTGAACGGTAACAGTGTCAATAGTACAGTGTTCCTGAACGGTAACAGTGTCAATAGTACAGTGTTCCTGAACTGTAACAGTGTCAGTAGTACAGTGTTCCTGAACTGTAACAGTGTCAGTAGTACAGTGTTCCTGAACTGTAACAGTGTCAATAGTACAGTGTTCCTGAACTGTAACAGTGTCAATAGTACAGTGTACCTGAAGTGTAACAGTGTCAATAGTAGTATTCCTGAACAGTAACAGTGTCAATAGTACAGTATTCCTGATCTGTAACAGTGTCAATTGTGCAGTGTGACTGAACTGTAACAGTGTCAATAGTACAGTGTAACTGAACTGTAACAGTGTTAATAGTACAGTGTAACTGAATGGTAACAGTGTTAATTGTACAGTCAGGTCTGTGCTATAGGTATCGTTATTAAGATAACACTGTTGACTCACAGCCTTAAGTGATCTTAAGGTTTTATTTATACTACAGGAAGACGGAAAGTCAGTGCTCACCTCCCAGGCCTTTAGCCTGCAACAGAAGTGGTGCGTCTTGCTCGGTGTTTGTCTGTTCCTCTGTGTTTTCTCTTTTGTTTACTTCACACTCTGTTTCCTCCTTCTCCACCTCCGCCGTCTCTTCCGCTTCACCTCCTCCTGTCTCCGCTCCGGGAGGAGTCTCTATGCCAAGCCACGATCCCCACCCTTTAAACATCTCCTTTATTGTCACTTTTCAGGCTCTGCGGGCAACTTTAACCGAATAAACTCTGTCTACAGACGCAGTATTTCACAATGTTTATCTGCGATACTCCATCATACACCTACAACGTCAGCAGCTGCTTCTTCGTTGGATTTGTAGAGTGGTCTTGCGGAACAGCGCCCTCTGCTGTGCGGAGACTGTGAGTGACTACATTTACATATACAGCGCTTATTTATTTAACATTTACATATACAGCGCTTATTTATTTAACATTTACATATACAGCGCTTATTTATTTAACATTTACAGCACTTATTTATTTAACATTTACATATACAGCGCTTATTTATTTAACATTTACAGCACTTATTTATTTAACATTTACATATACAGCACTTATTTATTTAACATTTACATTTACAACACCTATTTATTTAACATTTACATCACTTATTGTATTTATTTAACATTTACATTTACATCACTTATTTATTTAACATTTATTTTTACAGCACTTATTTATTTGCATTTAAATATACAGCACTTATTTAACATGTTTTTTTTTAGCTTTTAACATTTACATGATTTATTTAGTATTTACATGTACAGCATGTGTTTTATGTAGCTTTTAGCATTTAGATCATCATTCACTGACAATTAACACCAAGTATAGTATGCTGACTAAGTCCCCATGCTCTTATGTTCCCAGAGTCCTACGTTCCCATGGTTCTATGTTCCCAGAGTCCTATGTTCATATGGTCCTAATTCCCAGAGCATTAAGTTCCCAGGGTCCTATGTTCCCATGCTTCTATGTTGCCAGAGTCCTATGTTCTCATGGCCCAAAGTTCCCAGACTCCTATGTTCCTATGGTTCTAAGTCCCTAGAGTCTTATGTTCCAGTGGTCCTAAATTCCGAAAGTCCTTTATTCCCTAGTTTTTATGCTGCATGGTTCAGGGTTCTATGTATGAACACAGCAGCCTTCATTAAAAGCCT
This sequence comes from Crenuchus spilurus, assembly GCA_036984385.1. Classification (NCBI taxonomy): domain Eukaryota; kingdom Metazoa; phylum Chordata; class Actinopteri; order Characiformes; family Crenuchidae; genus Crenuchus; species Crenuchus spilurus. Next base: position 56,673 of record BRDA01008625.1, on the reverse strand, counting down.
TGTTATTTCAGTGAGCCTGAAGAAATACCTCGAGTAAAAAGGTATCAGCTCAACTAATGACTGAATTTGAATCTCCTGATGTTAAATGTAACATGACTGAATCTGTAAGTCACTCTGTGTTAGAACATTCAGAAATCTGCATATGCCAATATTATGAGATGATGGTGTAAAATACATGAAATGTACTTCAGGGAGAGAGAGGGAGAGAGAGAATCTTAAGTCATTTCCCAGGAGAGCTGTGAGCAGGTGAGCTGGGGTACTTATGAAGTGATTAATGGCACTTATTACCCTCAAAACCAAGTGAGGCAGACAGTAAGAGTGAGGATTCATCAAAAGCAGCTGAAAAACACTGCAGAGGTAATGTGAATTTTATGCACCGGCACCCCTGAGGGAGGAGGAGGATTTTCCTTCCTTTTTCATTTCCAGAGGCCTAATAAAGGCCTGTGAGGTGCTAATGATTTGAAAGAGGATGTGGGTGGATGCTTGTGGCCAACGAGAAAGAAATTTATCAGGCTCTTTAGAGGAAAATGTCTCTACTCGCCCCATTTCCAGTCTAAATGAGCCCCCATTTTATGCTCTGCTGGAAGGGAGGAGCAGCTGTACAGCTGTTGAGAGGAACTCCAGAACTTTGCAGCAGCAAAGCACTAGGGGGCGCTAAAGCGCAGCTTTTCAGAACAAAGGGCATTCAGCAGGGGAGCCCAACCATGGTCATAGATATCTACCACCCTAGAGGCAAAACTCTGCAAGGTAGTAGATCTTCACGACCAGGATTGGGCTCCGTTGATGTAGTTTTGATGTAAATCCATCCATCCATCCATCCATCCTTAATGTATATAGTCAACAGTTTATGTTTCTAATGACCTGTTCTGAGACTGATTACAGTATATTCTGCTAGTGTACACTCTTTAAAAAGATGGTTGTTCAAGGGTTCTTTAGTAAAGAATTTTTTTCTATATAGAACCAGAGAACACTCAAAGAGCCCAAAGGGTTGTGAAAGGGTTCTTAAGATTGATGAGGAATGTTCTGTAGATGGTTCTATACAGAACATTTCTGAAAATGTCTCTATATAGCCCCCAAAAAGGGTTCTGCTATTGTTATAATGTCAAGCTTCTCGTAACAGGAACCCAGCTAGCAGGAACCCAGTACGTCTCGTACTGTCTCTGCTAAAGTGAGGCGTGGCTTGGATTAATACAGGTGTGGATATATAATATCATATTCAGTATGAGAGCTGAGATCAAAGTATTGTGAGCTGTATGTAATTAGTGAGAAAAAGCATGAAGCCAAATTGCAAATCACAATCCTCTCAGACATTCATCACCGGATGTGCTGGATCTGCTGTGTATGAGTGGGTTGATTCAGCAGCTCAGCCTGGCTTCACTTTGATGATGCTCTGCTGGGAGCTGGGTTTGGTAAATGTAAAAAAACACTGTTCTGTTCTTTTATAAGAAGCTCAAGATGTTCTTAAGCAGTAGTCAAATAGATGAATCCACTGAACTTGTTCTCAATGATATATATGTAGGGACACAAACCCCCACCCCCATCCATCCACCCCAAAAAGGATTTTAAGAGAGCAATTTTAATTATTGAGTGAACAGGATTATTAAGATTGGTTCTGATGACCAGAACTTTAATGATAATGCATCCTTATAATTCCATATCATTCATAATTAGGCCCTGACCTTTAACCCCTGAAGAAACAGCCAGCTCTGCATCTTTATCCTGCGGCTGTTACCCGCACTGTACACAAGCTAATTCACTAACAAAGACAGTTTCATGGCATTTCTAGACTGAAATTCAACTCATAAAAATATATTTCTACCCATTTTGTGTTTACTCCTGCTAGCAAGCTAATAATCTACAGGTGATTGAAGCTAACGTTAGCTTCCTAGTTAATGCTAGCTAATATGGTCAACTAGCATCGGCTAAGATGATTTTTCCCAGTGGAAAGGATGGTGATGTCAGGTAGTAGGTCTTCATTTTACATCAATATGGCTACTGGTTCATTCAATTTCTACCCATGACTTAAGCTATGGGAGGTATGTGCTGGAAAATGTTTCCACCCAAATACTGGTACTGACATGTCCTTACCATTCATAGGCAAACCTATTGTATATAAAAACGGACTCATACCACCATACTCCTGTCCATCCATTATCTTCTGCTTGAAGATCAGGATTGTGGTGAGTCACCTACCCCTTCAGCAGGTTCAGGGCATCACTTACTATCCTAGCTAAGGACAGGACAGGGTGCCAATCCATCACTGGGCACCTACACACAATTTAGAGTACTGGTACCCAAATGATCTGAGCTCCATGTTTTTAGACTGTGGGAGGAAATCTGAGACCCTGGAGGAAACCCACGCAGACACAGAGAACATGGAAACTCCAGCCAGGTGGGGACTTGAACCCAAAACATCAGTGCTGAGAGGCCACCAAGCCCACCGTGCCACCATACTTCTCATTTTTCATCATACTTCATTCAAATGTAAAATACACAGAACAGCCACAACATTAATACCACTCCCAGATGTGTGAATAACAATTAGGTTTGGGATATATTCTAGAGGTCTGAGCACCCCCTGCCCTCTACATTTTAGTGCTTTCCTTTCACCCAGCACACCTGATCCAACTAATAAGTGAATTCCCAAACCTTTTTGAAATGTGTGTTTAAGTAGGAAAAAACTAAAATGTTGGGTGATCCAGGACCAGGGATGGGAACCACTGTCACGGAAAACAAAAATATCCAAGTGTTCAGACCTTTGACTTTCACATGGGTCAAATAATAATGGTTAGACAACTGGGTCGGAGCATCTCTAAAACACTGAGTCTTGTGCGGTGCTCCGAGTCAGCGGTGGTAAGTATGTACCAACATTAGCTATCATCCAGATCTCAGTCTGAGAAATCCAAGCTAACTTAGTGGTTAGCACGTTCGTCTCTCAGCGCTGAGGTCTTGGGTTCGAGTCTGCAACTGAGTGGAGTTTCCATGTTCTCCCCGTGTCTGCGTGGGTTTCCTCCGGGGACTCTGGTTTCCTCCCACAGTCCAAAAACATGGAGGTCAGGTGAATTGGCTACTCTAAAAATGACCCTGGTGTGTATGAATGTGTATGTCTGTGTATGTATGTATGTATGTATGTTTGCCCAGATATGGTTGGCACTCTGTCCTGGGTGATCCCCCTAGTGCTCGATGCAGTCCTCCAGGTGGACGGTCGCTTCCGGTTGAGAGTACGCTGTGTGCAATTGGCTGCCGCTTCTCGCCGGTGTGTGTGATTGAGTGTGTGTAAATGGAGTGTGTTGATTGTAAAGCGTCCTTGGGTTTGAGAAAGGCGCTATATAAGTGTAACATTCATTCAAGCAATTGGATGTACTGGAACATCAAATTTGATCCACAGTTGCTCCATTTTGCAACTGACAGAACTTAAAGGATCTGCTTCTAACATCTTGGTGCCAGATACAACAGGACATCTTCTTAAAGGGTTCATGACTGGTGTGGTTTTGGCCACAGTAGAGAATCATATTCATGTTATGGCTGATCAGTGTATAACATATAGGTCCACTCTACTAAGGGTAGTGTATTCTGGTTTTGTTGGAGTAACTGTCTTCTGTTCAGGAAAACCTTGCTACTAGGTTTAAGAGCTTTGCTGTATTTGATTGTAGTCAGCCAGGTCAGGATACTGGATGATCACCACCCCAACCCTCTAGCCTGAAGGGCATTAGACATAGTGCCAATAGGTTCATATTTATTCTATTCTATTGGCAGTAATCCTCCTCTACAGGGACTAGACAAGCTCTAGTCACACTGGGTGCAACTTCAAGTAGCTAAATGCATTCACTAGAATGGGTGTCCACATGGTACTGGTGTGAGCATTGTTGTTTGGCTCATACAGAAGGAAAAGCAGTAAACAAGACCACTTTGAAATGTCTGTAAACAAATTTTATTTCATTTTGAGCAACAAACACTGCAGTACTAGCTTCACATTGAACAACAACACATAATGTTCCTTCATGGCGAGACGGACAGGTGAAGGTGCTACCAAGTGAGGGAGTGATCCATTTGAGTAGACGGGCTACTTTTAATGAGAGTATAGTGAAAATCACAGCATCACAGTTTTACTGTATATTGGTGATTGATGGCTTCGAGGATTCTTTTTCATCATAAATATACTAAAAAATACACATTGATTAATCATGTCTAAATATAATAAATCAGGCTATGTGCAATGCCGCTTCAAAGCCGAGGAGTTCAGAACAGTCCTAGCTTCAGCTGACTATCTCTGATCAGTAGTTTAACACAGTGGATTATCGTTGAGAATGGTCAGGGCAGTGAAGTCCATACTTCTGTTGTGCTTTCTGCTCCACTCTTCAACTCCAGCCAGCCCAGAAGATTGAGCTGAGCTGTCAATCGTCCTACATGAATGTAAACCGAGGCGAAAATACGACAAGGAAAAAAACAACTCTTTGGTTTCGTGAATGATTCCCTTTGTTCCTTCTTTCTGTGATCAATCGAGAACAGAGTCTAGATCTAGTCTAGATCAGGGGTGTCCAATCCAAGTCCTGGAGATCTACCAACCTGTTACAGTTTAGCTCTAGTCTTAATTTAACACACCTAAGCAAAGACCTTCAGGGGCATCTGAATATTAGAGCCAGGTGTGTTGGATCTGAACTCTACAGGATGGTAGCGCTCCAGTATCTGGGCACCCCTGGTCTAGATGATCTGCTGTTCTTCATGCTGTTTGAGCTTTTTCCAGGATTGCTAGTTTTAAAGTAAACGTTTGTTCATATCTTTCTCTTATTGAATCAAGGTCCTTTAATGACCTTTCCAATAATAACACTATTGACCTACATTCATGTCTACCATGATATGTTTGGTAAGTGGATAACATCGAGCCTTTCTTAATCAAAAACACAGGGGTGGTATTTCACAAAGCAAGATTTTTCAGTTAGCCAGAAAAGGAGTATCACAGAGTTTCTCCAATATCTGTATTATCATTTACAATTAATTTGCCACACTTTCTTGTACAGAAAACCTGATGATGCCAAAAGACGCTTAAAGCTGAAGCCACTTGGCAATAGCTGGATTCAAATAATGAACATTTATAAGCAATTTTGTAGATTTTTGCAGTTTTTATAATTTCAGATGTTATTTTTTTTCTTCCAAAAGTAGGATTTGTATTCCATGTGCACCACTGGCACATTCAATCTCAAAACACTGCAAAACCATGTATCTTTAACCCTTTTCAGATTGGATTAGCTTATCAGTAGGATGTCTGTTTTTAAACATTTGATACTCCTGCTGAAACTCTTGTATATGGACAGCACTGAAATAAAGGGAGGTTGTATATAGATATCTGTGTCACATAATATAATCACAGCTCATTTATACCTGTAACTGTGATTATAACCACTTAATTACCCTGTATTATCTTTAATAATAAGCCTAGATAAGAAGCCAGTATCTCATCTCTCTCAGGTAGAGTAAGAAGATCTTCTATGCAGATCAAGTTGCTCTTTACAAGTATTACTATTTTTTGGTTTGTGACTGGAGTAGCTTTTTGCTGGATCCAGGTGTTAAAAGACTAAACATGACCAATAGCAGCAGCTGACCAAATCAATGAGGCAGCAGTTAAGAGTCAAAAAACAAAAGTAACTGGGAACTGCTTTTAAACTTCATGTGCAGCAAATGTACAATGGTTTTTAATACAGGTGAATTTAATTCAATAGAAATGCACTGAAATCATTTCCCATAGTAATAGACAGTGTAATACCAGTGCAAAAGAGAGTTTAGGTTGAAAAACACCCAATTTACCAAATTTTTTTTTTTTACAATTTTTGCCAATGTGATTTTTCACACAACAGAATTTGACCTCCACATTTAACCCATCATACACTAACCCTGGAGGACATTTATATGTGGGGCCAGCATTTAATCAAAAGGACAAACATGCTTGTACCCAGCTCACATGTGCATTGGCTGAGACCAAATTATTCCTTTAGTCCTTGAAAAAAATTTAACTGGCAAATAATTAAAAGCCAGCATTCTCCCTCTAATGGTGTTGACGTTTGGATTATGTTAACTGGCTAAGTGATAAATCTTGCTCTGCTAAATACTGTACCCTGGCATTAGGAAAAATTAGGACTGACAATTGTTGTTATTATTGACGAATACAGATACACATTTAAATGGGAGTGTACTGACCTGGTGTATTAAGGCTGAGTTATCATGAATGAGGATGATGATGATGATTATGCAGTTTCCCAGTGAATCTGTACAGTGCTACATTGTGCATGTTGTTGTCAGCACACATATACAGAACAAAAACATGACTGATGGATTTTCAGAACATGAACACACAAATGTGTGTATGTGTGTGCTACATCTTTAAGCAGACAGAGAAGTTGTGTGTGTGTGTGTGTGTGTGTGTGTGTGAAGAATGGTGTATTCTTCTCAGCTGTTTAGGTGAGTCCGATCTCCTCCAGGACACTGCGAGGGGTCTCTGCTTCCTGAGAAAGGTGAAATGAACAGCAGTTCTAATCATCATCTCTAACACACTGCACACCACGGCTGTGTCCCAATTCAACACTTAGTCAAATTCACCACAGGACCTGTATTATGGGACTCAATCTGCCTTGACAGCAGGTAATTTTAAAAAGATTTTTCAGTTTCAAGCCAAAACTAGTCTCATAGGGCCAGATGTGGTTTCATAATGAGAACAAACATTTGGGAAGAACATTTATTGGTATTAAATTGTTGAAAAACCTGCCATTAACAAGGGTTCATTCCCATCTAAAATCCAAATCAATTTGGTTTAGCTTAACAATAAAGGTACAATTCAGGGTCGTAGCGAAGCCCTATTGTCAACATTCAATATGAATGTTTCAGAAACACAGTTGGATTTTGTTTTGTGTCCACACAGAGAACTTTCCTTTTTCCTTTTTTTTTTACCCAATTTTCTCCCCAATGTGTTTTTGTGTTTAGTATCTAATCAACCTGCCTATTTGTTGACTCGCTATATCACTTGTAATGTCACTGACTCTAGGAAGGTGCAGACTAGCACAGGCCTCCTGCAATGCATGTGAAGTCAACCACCACCTCTTTTCCAATTGCTGCCAATACATCGCTGCTGGGAAGCCAACATGCTCAGAGGAAAGCGCAGGATCCCCAGTTCTGATGGTTCGCCTGGCAGATACCTGAGCCAGCTGACATTACATAGTAGTGCTAAGGAGAGAGTGCCATCTTACCTGCCCAGAGAGAGCATGGCCAATTTTTGCTCTCTCTGGCCCAGACTGCCGTTAGCAAGCAGCATTACTTGGGATTCAAACTCATGGATCATAGTGACAGGATCTTAAACCGTTGAGCCACTCGGGACCCTACACAAAGAACATTTCAACACTTAAGTGTTTGGGATGACTATTCAGTCATGCTAAATGACATTGCATGTGCTAACGCCAGGGTTATTGTCTATCAGACATTGTTGACAACTACACTACATTTAGCAAAACGTTTTTCATGATTGTTCCCAAAAGTTTACATTATGAGATCACATTTTTCCTTGTGAGACTAAACCAACCAATCTCAGTGATCCCTCAGAGTTTTCCCAGCAGCCATCTTGCAGGTTTTCAAAAAGAGTCAAGGGAAGTTTCTGAAAAACCTTCAAATCCTCCATTTCTTTTAAAGGAAGGAGGTTACAAAACTAAAGATTGTAAACTTCAATTCCAGTTTTTTTTTGCCAATTTTTATCCCCTTCCCAATGTAGTGGTAGCCAATTAACCCATCCCCTCTGTTAGGCCTCTCCCCATCACTTTGCAATGTCCCTGACTCTAGGAGGGTGCAGGCAAGCACAAGCCTCCTCCATTGCGTGTGATGCAGCCACCGCTTCTTTTCGAACCACCGCTGATACACCGTCACTGGAGAGCCTAACGCGCTCGGAGGAAGGCACACAGGGTCCCCAGCTCCGATTGGACCAATCAGTAGACGCCTGAGCCAGCGGACATTGCAATGTGAAAGTGATAGAGAGTGAGAGAGCCATCTACCCGCCCAGAGAGAGCACTGCCAAATTTTTGCTCTGTTGGGCCCTGGCTGTTGATGGCAAACAGCATGACCGGGATTCGAACTCGCGATCCTTGAGTCATAGTGGTAGCGTCTTTGCCCGCTGAGCCACTCGGGGCCCCAGTTCCAGTTTGTTATAAAAAATTGTCGAGTTTACTCAGTCAATCACACGAGATGTTTTCAATTAGACGTGTGATGAAGTAAATGTTAGTTAAGGTAACTTTAGCATTCTCTACGCTAAGAGCAGAGTGGTCTGCTAGTGATTGTTATTAGTTATTTAGTGAACAACGTTTTTGCAAAAACTTCTGTCTGGGTGAACAAGCCAATGTGGGACATTTCTTGCTTTGTAGACTTCTGGAATATATGTCAATATAACTGTAAATGAATGGCCATTTGAGAAGTCACATGATTTTGGGCAACAAATGTCAGTTTAATTTTAATTTCTTTTTTTGAACTGAATGGGGTGGGGGCTGAATAATATTCATAACATTACAGTTCCTCTAAAATGGCCTAGCAATTCCCCGTCCACTGTCCAATTAAGCCTCATACACTCAGATCTCTAATAATTCTTCAAGATCTAATTAACTTTAAATGAGTGTGTAAAATTCTGGAAAAAACAGACTGAGGCTGTATCACAGTTAGGAAGATGGACTGAGTATGCAAATAAATTGAGGTCTCTGTTCTTGCTGTTGTCCAGACATAATAGAAATAATAGTTCTTCTTACAAACATCTAGAACATTTACAATACATTTTGGTGTGTAGTGCTAATACATCTATACAGTATTATTATTGTATATGTTTTTAAAATATTACAGTGATTTCAAACTGACTGAAATCTATAAGAATATTGGAACGCAACCCTGGTATACATATTACAAAGACTTTTTCTGTAATTTTAAAGGAGCAATCAGTTTTCCCAAAATGATTCTTTTTCATGTTATGAAAAAGATATTGCATTGACACCTTCTGGCCTGGCTGTATTAAGATTTCTGACCTAAACTGATCTGAATCTTGAGTGCCTCCATGAGGGGGACCCACTCTTTGAAGCACCGACTGGTTTGTTCAGAGTACAGAGTAGTTACATTTTTCATTTGCTGCTGTGAGGAGAAAATGTAAAATTAATACAGACTGTCAAAATATTTTTGTGACTTTTTTGGCTGGTAAAAACTATTGATTGCTCCTTTAAAGTAATGAGTAAGACATTGAGTTTTCCAGCCTAATCTATCTGCCGTATCTGCATCATAAGTTTGATTAGCACAGACAAAAATCTGATGCTTTATTACTTGTCTTAAAATGTAATAAAAACATTATCAAGCACTGCTTCAGCTAAGCACAAATACAATACTGAATAATTACAGAGTAATAGTTTGTATGTTACAGATGTGGCTGATAGAGATAAGGCTGAAAACACTGCAGTGTTCCTTTAATCTAAAAACATACAAAGCAGAACACAGTCATTTTGGTCATACACTTTTGGTCATACACTGCATCCACCTACCTGCTCCTAAGACATTGGCTGTGTCCAGAAACATCTACTACTGCTCCTGTCCTCCCCTTCCCTTCCTACCTGTCCTCTCCTACCCCGGAAGCATGCAGAGGAGTTGAGGACTGGAATGGAACCGGAGCAACATAGGGAACGAGTAATTGTGGAAATGGGACAGCTGAGCCTACTGAAATACGATGTTAACTACTGAGGAGCTGAAAAGTACACCCCTACTGCCAACTGCAGCCCATTTAATACTATTCAGTCCATTATGAATGTATAGAGACAGTCTGGCAGAGTTTGCTCCTAGCAAGGATTAATTGAATAGTACAGACTTATTGCATAACATGTTTTATGCATGTTATACAGTATGTTTATGCATGGCTTTCCATGTTCCTTTCTGGGCGTGAATGAAGTGATATCTAGTAACTGACCAGTAAGGGTTTTCTGGTCGATATTTAGAGAGCAGGGTGGTCAAAATATAATGGCAATATCATCTTGCCATCATGTCAATTGTCATTTTATACTCATTACATGTAAAATGACATATTTCAAGACTTTTTTATGTTTTAACGTTGATCAGTGTGGCTTATAGCTCATAAGTTGGCACAGAAATATAATTTGGTAGTAGTCCTGCTGGAAAAGGAAACTGACAAAGTTTAACAGCAGATGGCAGCAAGGACTGCTCTAAAATCTCCTGGTAGACAGCTTTGTTGACTTTGAACTTGATAACTGGACCAACACCAGCAAATGACATGACTCCCCAAACCATCACAAACTGCAGAAACTTCACACTGCACAGTAAATCTGCCAGTGTTAAATCAACACTATTAGAGTTAAATTAACACTGAGAGTGTTACATTTTGACACCCTCAGTGTTAATTTAACTCTAATAGTGTTGATTTAACACTGGCAGATTTACTGTGTGGACTTCAGAACCTTGGATTCTGTGTCTCTCCACTCTTCCTGCAGACTCTAGGATCTTGATTTACAAATGAAATGCAAAATTAACTTTCATCTGAAAAGAGGAGTTTGGATTACTGAGCAACAGTCCAGTTGTTTTTCTCAGGAGTGATCTGATATTAGCAATGTGACAGTTGTAGTCCAATAAATGCATGTATTTATACTGTCTGAATAGTAATTTACTCAAACTTGAAATGAAATATTCTAGTAATTTGAGATATTGATTTTCTGATTTGCATGAGATGTAAACCATAGTGATCAACAGTAAAACAAAAACAAGTCTTGAAATAAGTCACATGTAATGAATATGCAATATGAGTTCAACTTTTTTTTTTAAAATAAATAATAGACAAAAAAGAACTTTTTCCACAATATTCAACATTTTTATGTATTACTGTAAATTTAAAATACATAAAAAATTTAAAGAAAAGGATTGGTTTATCAGTCATGTCTTCCTTTGCCTGTAAAATGGTGAAACGTACACTAGGGGAAACTAACTTTGTTCTAGAGCAGCCACAATGATAAGGCTGCCTGCAGATGTGGCTGTAAATGTGCCATATTTTCACTTATAATGTCACTATGAAAGCCTGACTTTCTGGCTAGCTTAATCAAGTGTTATACCCTCAGAGCTGATTTGGTAGAAGTTCGAAGCCACTTCTGTCACCTTCTTCGTTATTGAAATAACCAACATGATCAAATCAGTTTCATGGACATGGGACGTGAGGAGGAGGATCAGCAGGAACAAGCCAAAACTTTTAGGGTTTCTGGACGCAGTCATTGCACTGACAAAGGAATTGGAGACCTGAATTTAAAACTGCTACAAGCTACATTAGATATCCCATAAATATTAATAACTCAGCGTTAAATAGTGAGATGAGTGGACACACACAACATCAAGGAGGTTCTTGACCAGTGCATAACTACGACACAGATCTGCTGAAGTGAGTGGGCCTCCTTGAGACAAGATTAAACAGAACAGAACAGAATTTTCTCTCAATGATCCAAAAATAACATGGTGTGTGGGCATGCCACATGACTCAGGGACGAGTGACTCAAAGATGACAGTTACAAGTGGCGGATGGGAGTGAAATGTGAAATTACAACAAAATGTACACAATTCCACACGGATGGCTGATTAAAGGGGGGGGTTACATAAAATGTGGGATGGCAACACAGAAAACATTTCACACTTACTTTGGCATCCTACACATTACGTCAAGCACAAAGTAAAGAGAGAAGTGAGGGATGAGAAAAAAAAATCTCACATGAAAGCCTGTCGCACTACGCAGTCAAACTGAGCCAATCTGGGCTTCAAGCTGCCAGACATTCAGAATCAGATTGGCTTTACCCATGATTCTTTCTCAGCAACTGTTGTTAGGTTGGGCAAGCTTTACAAAACATTGGTAAAAAAAAATCATCGTACTTCATCACTATTTCCAACCTCAATTTCCAATACTCAATATAGTCCAAATTAGAAATTATAACTGAAATGTTTCAGACATGGACAAAATTGTTCATAGCCTTCCATTAACAAAAGAAAAAGTGACAATGGTTCATGAAAATCAGACATTACTTTTGAATTGTGGTTCAACAGAATTATATATTAAAAAAAATGAATGAAACTGGCCTGGACAAAAATGATATCCCTAGAAAAGATGGAAAATAATTTGACATTAATCATAGGGACATTAAGGTGTGACCTGTAGTTAGCATCACAGGTATAGTCAAATTGTAATCAGCCAGTCTGCCTATTTAAATGGTCAAAAGAAGTCAACCATGCTGTTTGGTGTCATGGTGTGTACCTCACTGAACATGGACCACAAAAAGCTAAGGAGAAAGTTGTCTCAGGAGATTAGACAAGCATGTTAAAGGTAAAGGCTATAAGACCATCTTCAAGCAGCTTGATGTTCCTATGACTACAGTTGAACATATTCAGAAGTTTAAGGTCCAAGGTAGCAAATCTCCCTGGACATGGCCGCAAGAGTATAACTGATGCCAAGTTGAAAAGACAGATAATATGAATGGTAACCAAAGAACCTAGAACTTCCAAAGAGATTATAGGTGAACTCCAAGGTCAAGGTACATCAGTGTCACATCATACCTTCCGTCACTGTTTGAGCCAAAGTGGACTTCATGGTAGATGACCCGAGGACGACACCACTGTTGAAAGCAAATAATAGAAAAAGCGAGACTGGAATTTGCCAAAATGCATTTTGACAAGCCACAAAGCTTCTGGGGAGAACATCATGGACAGATGAGAAAAAACTGGAGCTTTGTGGCAAATCACATCTGCTGTATGTTCTCAGATGCAAAAACGAAGCATACAAAGAAAAGAACGTACCTACTGTGAAACATGGAGGAGGCTCCATTATATTGTAGGGCTTATTTACTGCATCTGGCACAGGGTGTTTTGAATCTGTGCAGGGTCCAATGAAATCTCAAGACTCTCAAGGCATTCTGGAGCAAAATGTGGTTATGGGTCCTCCAACAAGATAATGACCCAAAATGCACAGCTAAAAAACACTGGACAAGTCTAAAGCGGCCTTGCATGAGTCCTGATCTAAATCCTATTGAACATCTGTGGAAGGAAACGTCATCTGGAGAGGGCGCCCTTCAAATCTGAGACAGCTGGAGCAGTTTGCTCCAGAGGAGTGGGCTAAAATACCTGTTGACAGGTGCAGAAATCTCATTGAGGCAGTGATTGGTTCAGGGTACCATCATTTTTGTCCAGGGAAGTTTCATTAATTGTTTTTTTATGATTCTGTTGAACCACAATTCAAAAGCAATGTCTGATTTTCATTATTTACTTTTGTCAGTTTGACATTATGTCAGTGATCATTGTTGGCTTTTCTTTCTGTGTGCGGTGAATTTTATTTAGTCAAACATAAATTTGGTATATGAAATGTGATGCCTTTCCAATGTTATGAAAAGCCTGCCCAACCTCATGAAAGTCACTGTGAATGCACTGGCACATGGACAGGTCAATTGATTTTCTTGCTCAAGCAATATATCATTTACCCGTTTTGGCAGTAGCCAACATGAAAATAATTATTAATTGAAATAAGAATATGACGCACTACAGAAACATTGTTGGTGTCTCATATACATGAAGGCTAAGCTGCAAGAACAGTCTGTTGTAAATTGAGCAAGGTTATAATGTCACAACCATGAACACATTTACATATGACCAACCATTTAATTTCCAGTAGTGCAGACCAGCCATTAATGCTGAAGTGATGCAGAGTGACTATTAAGGGATAAATCCACTCATCATATGAAAGGTCAGAATTTCACTTCTTTGTACAGTTTGTAGAGTAACTGGACTGGAAGTTGGGAAAAACATGAACAATGTTGCCAGTCTCCCAAATTATCCAGACATCCAGAGTGGTTTCCTGGATCCAGTTCATACCATACATTTCAGCCAAACAGGTTTGAATAGGCAGCCAATAAGAGCAGATACCCTTTGCATCAGTGTTAAAAGTACAGTATCACAGCAGTCTAAGTCTAAAAATAAGTTGGAAAATGGTCATGTATAAATGAATTATGAGTCTGACATATAAAACCAGATAAAATATATAAAATATTCCAAGTGGACTTCACAGAAAAATAAAATATCTTAAAAGCAAATAAATAAAAATATATGGGAGTTCCTGTAGGCTGGAAATTGGATTCAAAAACAGAAAAGGTTACTGGACAGGGTTTTAGATTGGCCCAGAATTTTTTTTTGGGGGGGAGCACAGGCAATTGTCTTCTTTTCATCCAGTGCAGTCAGCGATGGGGCAGCAGAGCCCATTTCCATGTATTGATTCCTTCCTCAGAGGCTTACACTTTCACTCAACAAGCTTTTTAACGTTTGGCAACAAGCGTGTGTATCTCGCCAATAATGCTGAATCATTCATGGCTGCTCCCTCCCTGCAACTTCCCACTGCTTTAAAAACAAGACCATTAATGGGAGTCTAGAGCCTTGGGAGGGACACTGATGCAAGTACAGAAGTGGAGGCTATAGCTATGTATGATCATGCTTGGCTTCATTTCTGCATTCTGACAGAACAGTACATATGCCACTCAATAGTACATTTTACCCCCCTCATCCCAAATCAGCCCAGACATGTGCAGTTTGCTTCTTAATGCCAGTTTTACACAGTGCAAAATAAATGACATTTTGGTTGCTTGAAACCATTGAAATTCGTATTAAATTTGTATAGCACGTTTTATAATTGGTGTCACAAACAGCATTACAGAAAGAAAATCTGGGTCCAAGCCCCCCCATTAGCAATGCCAGGGGCAAGGAAAAACTCCCTAAGAGCTCAAGAAGAAGAAACCTTGAGAGGAACCAAGACTCAGTAGGGGAAACCATCCTTTTCTGCTCAACACAGGAAGACAAAATAAATAGCACAAAACAAATACAGTTAGAAACGGAGATGACTAAGAAATGTAAAACAATGGATAGATAAATCAAAATTAAACTGCAACTCACAGCACACAAATGGATGCATGAAAGTTTCACTTTGTAAAGCCAGCTGTAGTTTTGCATTGCAGTTAGGAGGTCAAATTCAGGCATACATTTGCTGTGTTTACCATTCTACAAAAACAGTAACAGCTAAAAAAATGTACCTCTGAGAATATGAGAATCAACCCAGATCGCCTGCTCAAGCAATTTCATTTCAGTTGGTCACTTTATTTATCAACAAAACACAAAATAAGAACATAAATTTGGACATTATTAAAATCTAATGTTTAAACTCTGAATAATCAGCTACAATTTTGTAACTAAAAATAATTACTAAAGTATGCATGGAATGTTGAGAGTCACAAGTGACATCTTTGCACTCTCTATAAGTTTTAATAATCAAATAAAAAATCTTGCTACCATTCAGACATCATTATGGCAATTTAAAATAATTTGCATAGCTAGGCTACAACATATTTCAGCATTAGTACACGATTCTGGGGAAAAGTCTTTCTACACTCTGATATCTCATAATAATAGTAATGTATTTTTATCTGTTCCATGTGTACTGCATGGCTGAGGATGCTGGGTAACAGATACATATAATGAGCATCATTATTTTGCAGTATTGTCATATTTCACCATATACATTATCATAATGGCATATGTGTGCCTTTATCATTCTGATAGCAGCCAATGTGCTAAATTACTGCAGTACATAGTGAATACTAGCTAAAGTGCCAAAAATAAATGATTTCCATGAAGATTACAATACATCTGCAGACAGTGGCAGAGTCAGGATGCTTGAAGGGCAGGGATGAAAAAATAAAAAGGGCACATTTTTCCCACTGGAGGGGCATTTCTCAATTAGAGGGGCACCTACCCGTGCACTTCATCATGTACAATTGTAGGAGAACCCTATACTGCACTGCATCACATTTTCTCTACTGAAAAGGGCTCAGTTTGGGACACTGTTTAGTAGGGGTGCAATAGAGGACACATAATGTAACCCTTTTCTATTGGAAAGGCAACCAAATAAAGGGACTCATTAAGATAGATCATCAATCTTTCTTGTTCTAGAGGGCACACCATAATTTATCATAAAAAAGGGGTCACTCAATATTTTTTCCATTGTGAAGGGCTAACAGGGCACGTTCTGTCATTCTAGAGGGCATTTAGACAAAGTTTTTCAACCATAGGTGCACAAGGGGGGGCAGTTGCCTCCCCTGCCCCCTACCCCACCCTTTAATCTACCAGTGTGCAGAGATCAGTAACAGTTCTGTAATCGAGTGTGTCTGGGTAGGTGTATATTATATATTTGTGGATATGCCCTATCTAAATCAACATTTATTCAGCTTATTTCACCTAAAATGACCTCAGTGATGGTTGAGCTCATATTTGTGCTATTTCTAGAAATGATTCACTTATTATGAACATTGTGTAAATGTCAAATTCATTCAGCAATCACATTGTTTTGTCAGAGTTTGGAATAAGGGAGCAATTATCAGAGTAATTCATCTTTATGTTATGAAACAGCCATTTACTGGCACCTAGTGGCCTGGATGTATGAAAGATTTTGTATTAAACATGGCTGCCCCCATGTTGGGGACCCACTCTATGGGGCATAAAATGGTTATTCAGGGACTACAAAGCAGTTTCATTGTTAAGAAAAAAATAATACATACTTTTATAAATGCTGTTTGATTCTTTTTGGTGGTAAAAATAACATTGCTTATACTTTAAAAAGCTGACATTGAAAGAATATTTTGTGCTAACACATCAATGGTTTCTTACCACAGACAATAGACCACTGACATACTGTAGATGCTGTCATGCATCTTTAGAAATTCTGAATAAATTTTTTTTTGGATGACAAAAATGAATGCCATTTTGGAAAATGTTTGTTCACTACAGGACATGACAGCAAAATTCATGATAGCATGACACTGACTGCAGGATGAAACACAAATTCAGGGCTCTAAAACTGCTGAAGCAATTATATACAGGTGTCTAAGAAAATGCCATGGTAGTTTAAAACCCTGGTAGGACGCTGTTAAATTGTAATCACACTTGTGTTAAAAATAAAGATACTCCAGTGAATAAAAAACAACTCCACTAATATTTTCCAATCTTACTGTAATCAATTTGCTCCTATAAACCATTTAGACTCAAGCAGTATCCTGATGTTACTGACAATGTTGCAGAAAAAGAACCACCAGGGGTCACTGTCATAAAAAATTCCACAACAGGTCAAGTAAATATGGATTGTGAGTATATGCACAAGAGAGACAGAGAATAGAGAGAGACAGAATGTGTGGCTGATGAATATGGTGTATAAATACACACAAGCGCATACACACGCACACGCACACACACACACAGGATGGACGATGAGACTGGGCACCCCAAAGATGCAGCGTTCTGATAAGGACGGTGGTGAGAGAGGAGGCAGGGCCAGCAGGAGTACCATGCAGAAGGGGGAAGGACTCGGCATGCATGACGGACAGCCACCAGCAGCAGCGACAGCCAGTCAGTACACAGGCACATTAAAGTACTCATGTCGAGGCTGAGGGTGAGAGAGAGAGAGAGATGCACAAACACACTCACAGAGACACACATACATAAAACAACATCTCAAAACAGGGCAAGCTCACGGACAAACCTGCAACAGCTATCATATCTAAAGGAGAGAAGACAAAGCACAAGCCACGAGACAACAGGCAGTGGAGAAGGAGAATCAGTCAAGTGCATCACGCATTAAGGCTGCACAATATGGACAAAATAGTAGCACTGAGATTATATTGCTAAATATTGCAATTGGGATACAGTTTGCAATACATTAAAAAGACAAAAGTGAGTCAATATATTTATATGGACAGAATTAGTAATTAGCTATAACACCTTAGTTTATCAAAACTGTAATTGGCCAGGAAGGTCATGGCATACAGTAAAGAGCTGTGATTGGTCAGCAGTCGTATTTGCATACTGCAGCCTTCTGTGATATCACTACTGTAAAGGCCAGTTTTGCATGAACATTAATAAATTGTGCAGCCCTAACCCACCCAACCACACACACACACACACACACACACAAAATCTTCACTCCAAACAAGTAGTGTAAGGGTGCACCACTAACAATTTTCCTGAGTATTGCAATATATCACAGTATACTGAATTATAACCCTTGTATCATGATACATATTGTATCACTACGCTCTTTGCCAGTACACAGCAATAGTATTTGCAAAAGACCAGTACCTGCACATCTAAGATCACATATTGGAACATAAATAGACAGATATTCAGTTATACATTTAGAACAGAAGTAAAAGAACTTTAAATGTATCCCATAGATAGCATCTGAAATTCTTTCAAAAAGGTCATTAATCTTGCTGCTGTATGGTTTTCTAAGGCAGTTCAAGAGCATTATAGATCAATTCTACTTGTAACAAATGCATTGACGTGCAAACTAAAGCTCAGAATCTACAACTAGCCAGCGAATGTATTTTTTTAGGGTAGCTTTTAACTTTTGTCTTCATCTTTGCTTGATGCATTGATCATTTTTGTACATTTCAGACTTGAACGTCTTAATATGGCTTCTGCTCAGAGCAAAGTGCAATCATCCACACGTCATCATTTTTTTTTTACTTTTTGCTAGTATATCTGGGTATTAACCAAACACTGCTTTGATTCTATCACACCACCTGCCACCTCAGGACTCTGACAGGTGAAACAGTATTCTAAACATTACATCAAAAAAGCACCTTCAGCAAAAGCTCCAGTAGATTCATCTCAAAATATAGGTCACAAGCTAAAGGCTTTTACACCCACCCTAGTGTGCTATACACCAAACAGGCAGTTTCACAAACAGCCTCTATGCTCATGGGGCCTTTATGAAAGGCCTGCTCTCTGTTGCACCTCATTCTTCCACAGATTCCAACAGACTCTCACATTCTCCCAGAAAAGCAGTCTAGCTGCTTCATTGTAGCTTTCTCCCTACACTTCCAAATTAGTCAGCTAATCATCAAGCTCTGCTTTAGCTGACCTGGTTATGTGAGAGCGAGGGAAATGTCAAACTTGCAGGTAAACCCTCAGGACAGGAGATGAGAAACATTGACCAAATCCACACATGCAAGCTGGAGTAATGTTTAATGTACTGCACCTGACCTGTCAATTATTTCAAATAAGCTCAAGCACTAAGCTGTCCTTTGCAAAGCAGACTTGCTTAGGAATCATCTACTTTTTGGCAAAAATTTAAGGTTGACACTATCAAGTAATTTTTTGTTTCTTTGCATATTTTTCAAGTGTTCTCTATGCTAATTCTGAGTTGCTTTAAAAAGCACCAGGTCACCCTGCAGCAGCTAAACATCTGTTCAGATTATTGTGTTTCCAAAACCACATAAGATTTTATAACAGAGATAGAACAACATGACACCTGTTATTTTTTCTTTTCTTATAACAACCTCGTCTGGCTGAGAATGAGAACCTGAGTCTGGATCTGACTTGGAGTAAAACTGTATGTAAGCACTGTTGGTGATACAGAATGTTCTGAGCAGTGGTCCATGACCTCAACTACATGCTCATCCAGAGGCCATTTTTGGATTAAATGATTGAATATAGTGTTTTTGGAGCCTACAATTCTAATGTTGAGTCATACAATCAACATTGTTAATTATTATATACAATATGAAGAAAAGTACAAGCATTTTATTTGAACTTATGACACTGCAGATCTTGGTTTTAAATGTTTTAAAAGATGACGTATCTCAGTCTCTCTTCATACTGAAGGTTCATTGCTTCAGAAGTGAATCACGTACAGTCTCGAGATAAGATGAAATCGATATGTTTGAACATTGAGGGCCACAAAGATATTAGCATACACTGAGAAACACTGACCATTTGTCAAACCAAGAGATTTAATCATGTTACAGAGGTAGGCAAATGTATTATTAAAGGGCCCATATTCTACATCTTTTGTATTTTATTTTTTCCCTGATGTCAACATGACGTTTGTATGGGTTTGTGTACTAATATACATTAATAAAACAAAATCAATTAGCCTTAAACAAACTGTTTTTGTTACTTGTGCCTTTAAAACGTTTTGGTTTGTTTCCAGAAATAAACTAAAGAGTGAATGATAGTCACTTTTTAAAGTCTTTACATACTCATTTATTTAAAAAGAAATAAGAACAGAATATTGCAGCTTTCCATAATGAGCCCTTTAAGATTCTTGCCCAAGCAGTCTTATTGGTACAGCATGGCATTTTTGCCTGGTTTTGAGGAACTATACCAAATGGTTTGCAGCTAATGCTAAAGCTTCTGCCTGAGGCTTGAATGGACCCTATATGTAAGGGTAACTGTATTACTTTATCAGGGCAAAATCAATTCTATTTTGATTTTCACAAATTTAAATAATATTTTTTATATAATCAAATCATTTTTACACCAAAGTACACTAGGTCCTTGTGGATCACTGCTCTAAAGGTACAATCTGCCACACAAACACACATACATAGAGCTTCTGCACTTTTAAAGGACACTGTATTAGAACTTCAATAGAATGATTATTTTTAAACTACTCTTCAACACCGGGACAAAGAGTGAACATTACTCTAGTGGGACTAGAGGGCTCTAGAGGAGAGGTCCCCAGACAAACACAAAACATTTACCATATTCACCTGGGTTTGCTTAGCTCTGGAACAGACCAGAGGACTCTGCAGACACATTAGGCCCCAGAACTCCTGAACACACAGAATTATCAGCATCATGACTACAGGGCAGGATTTTGAATGGATTTTCAGTAGCATTCAGCTTCAGAATCATGTTTCTCACCATGTTAATCCTCTCTTATCCATGAGAGAACATGAAACAAATAGCAAATTTGAAGAAACGAGCATATTTCTGCTTTGTCAGACCCCTACACATACACACAATCTCCTACTTGCTCTTCTGTATCCTCTCTGATGTGAATCGTCTGCTGTAAAACAATTATTATAGTCCTCTATTTGCTTGTGTTCCAATAACACCATGTACCGTGTATCGCTTTCTCATCAAAGACTAATTAAAACCGTTTCAGCTTAATTCCCAGAGGAATGTTCCAGTCTTCCATGTTAATTAAGCCGCCGATCTGATTCCGTATTGGAGCTTTCCCAGCAAAAAAGCCCCTGAGTCTGTGCAAAATGTTCTCTTGGAATGTTTTTTTCCCATGCCCGTATCCAGCCCTGCCGGTCTCACTGGCAGATTCAATGCCTCTGGCTCAGGTAAAAACCAATGAGGAAGAGAATGTGTGATTTTAATTAAGAATATCAAAGGGGTGGTAAGACTTTTTAGTGGGAGCAATTGGGGGTTTCCTTTGAAGATTAAATTGGCAAAAACACCTAAAACATATCTGAGAAGAACCTAAATATATTGAAACTATAGCCAAGTTAAATGAATGGATTACAAACTTAGGCAAGACTGAATTTTCAGTCATATACAAGCATTCATAGGTTCATTAAAACATATTATAAACCACCTTTATGTTCTTATGTAAGTTCACCATATAATATGCATTTTATATTAAGCTGTTTCAAATGCATTTGTCCTTAAATAAAGATAATCTGTCAGATCTCCAGCTTCAGGCTTACTAATCTAAACTCTACTGACCTGACAATATGGGCAAAAACACTGCGGTAAAGCAGAAATCTGAGAATCATTTGGTAACAAGCAATTTATTTTTTACTTTCAGGGTTAATAATATAAACTTCAGAATGTGTAATTTTATTTTATTTTTATGTAATTGTAAATTTTATTATATTATGTATAATAACGTGTCTTTTAGCTGAAATGTCCTGGATAGTGCATACTCAAACATACCAACAATGCCATGAACAGCTGTGTTAATGTGTTGGATAATGACCAGTGCTCTATCAAAGTCACTACTGTAAATATTGTGATGACATTTTTTTTGCCAAACTCCAACCAATGCATTATTTTCCCAGCTTGAGAGAGCTGTGCCTTGACAAAATGCAAGGATACATTGTAGCTAGTAGGGTCTGTGTTTCTTTGTAATGGTGGTTATAAAGGCATTGGGATAGTACTTTTCTTATAAAATCAGACAAATTAGTGATACTATATCTGAAATCTGTGAATTTGGTAGGTCCATAATAATGACAGTAAAATTGAAAAATCATGTCCTTGTAATTTAAACCAAGATAAGTCTTGAATAACATTCAAAACATCATTACCTAAACATGCAGCAGCATTTCTCTGAAGCTATATAATAACAATAATAATAATAATAATAATAATAACAATAATAATAACAACAATAATAATAACAATAATAATAATAATAATAATAATAATAATAATAATAATAATAATGTATAGATAAAAATAAATATAAATTTACCTAAATAAAATTATCAGTGTTGTGCAGTATATACAGTATAGTATAAAAGTTAATTTAAATGTAAATAAACCATGTTCTCCATAATCCTTCTCAGAGAAGTTTAAATATGAATAAACTTCCCACAGACTAGCATTTTTGCTCAGTATAAACCTACTCAGAGATATTTAAACATAAATACATTTACCTCACACTACCATCACTGCTTAGTATAATAATAATAAATAAATGTTTTCAAACACTACTACAAAATGGTGGAACCCTAAAGTAGTGCACTACAGATTTTGACTCTAATAGATGAGATGCAGAGAAAGTACAGACATCCTTCCCAGAGACCTGGGAAGAATGCGAAGTAGTACTATGGGTAGGAAAAAGATAATAGGGGTATACTAAATAGGCATGCCCAATGCTGGTCTTGAAGACCCCTCTGCAAAGTTTAGCTCCAAACGTAAACCAGAGTTTAAAAAAGGCTCTTATGGTAATTTGTATATTAGATTTGGGTGTGTTGGATCTGAACTCTACAGGGTAGTACATATCCAATACCATTATTGGGGATCTCTGTTTTAAAACATTTCCTTGATGAAAAAAATAAAAAAAAAACAAATCTGACCACATAATCATTATCCACTTCAAAAAGCTTACAATATTAATGGGTGTTATTCAAGAGAACTGTTCTGACATCCCCATTTCTGAGCTCTTGTCAAATATAATATTATATTTCAGTCAGGTTAGTTGTCATCAAGCATTCTGTACCAAAGGTCACCACTGCAAACACAAACTCCAAGCATCTGACAGCAGAGCATTAAGTGTCTGTGAGGAGGAATGAGGATTTTTTAAAAAATGCTACAGCCCTCTATATATCAACTACCTCTATATAACCTTATACATAACCACCTACCTAGTAGGGATGTAGCAATCCATTGTGTATCAATGCATTGGCCAAACAGAAAACAATCCAATCACATCAAGCATCAATGTAGCACATAAACACTGATGCAAGTGTGCTTATTTTTACACCTGTTCTACCATTATCCACATAATGGATCATTCATTTTGTCTTGTTATTTCATATGGACTGCAGACTCCAGTGCTGAACTGATTTGCTGCAATTAAAAGAAATCATTGTATTGTTGGATAAATGTGTAGGAATGAATCATGATGAAACTTACGATTTACACCCCTACTACCTAGGCAGGTATCAGATGTTTGCAAATATAAACAACATAAATGTAAACAACTGCCAGAAATCCTAATTTAATACATTTCATACATACACTAATACTGCGTAAATTAGAATAATAAAAAAACAGGACTGAATTTTGAGTTTGCAGTGCTAAGGCCTCCTCCTCTCACTGCACTGTGGCTACTGCAGTCAGAACGTGTGGGTGCTTTTCATGCTTTCACTTTGCACACCACTTTTTGACCATGTCATGCCGACTGATCAATCAACTCAAGCAACTTGGTGTAATTACCAACTGGCTGGCAGGGGGTGGGACTTCAACCCCTTTATAAGATCTCGTCATTGGCCAACCCGCCCCAGTCCTCAGTCTGGCTCTATGAACACACAACCCAACCAGTCAGGGAGCTGGTCTTGCTATTTCCATATATCTACATGAGCGGAAATTCCTCAGCCAAAAGTGAAATTTACAACAAAAGAATTCTTCATGTCAAATATAGTCAGTCACCCAAAATGTGCCTGCTATCTGAGCTATTGTGGTTAACAAGTAATGCATATCCCAAACTGACTTGGTAATAAGTGCTTTCCAGTGCTACATGACATGCTGCTATCCATAAAAATGTGGTCAGTATTTACAGATCATAGCAAGGAAAATATAACCCAGATAGCATACGGATGTGGGCCACTTCTGGCTGAGAAATGGCAATGCTGGCCCACTGTTGGCACTGGCAAACTGCATGTGAGCCAAATGTGGCCCTTATATTGAAAATACACATTTGGACCACATGTACCATAAGAGATGTGGTCCACTTTTGGCAGAGATATGGCAGTGCTTCCTACATATGAGCCATCAGTGGCCCACATATTACAAAACCTATTTGGCCCACATGTTATAAAACAGATGTGGTCCACTTCTGGCAGAGATATGGCAGTGTTACTTACATCTGGCTGATATGGCCCTAATCTGGAATATATGTGGCCCACATCTTGCAACCGGGAGTGGCCTACACAAGTGTTGTCAATCCATGTGGCAAGTGGGCCAAAAGAAATGGAGGATGAGGGCCAGAATAATTTTGCTATCTGGGAAGAGATAATGGCCACCTATTATAAGACATTAATAGTTGAGACTGAGGTAAAGAACCTGCTTATAGTATGGCTGCCACATATTAAAGCAGTATTGTATTGATATATACAAAGAAAGTTTAAATATGAATAAACTTCCCACAGACTAGCATTTTTGCTCAGTATAAACCTACTCAGAGATATTTAAACAGAAATACATTTACCTCACACTACCATCACTGCTTAGTATAATAATAATAAATAAATGTTTTCAGACACTACTACAAAATGGTGGAACCCTAAAGTTCCAAAAATAAGTAAGAAATAAGTAAAGTTCCCTAAAGTAAGAAAATATACCCTCGGTTTTCATCATTAATCCATTCTAAAGTATCTAATGATAACTGAAGCAATATTTCCCATAACAAGTCATGTAAATTCAATTAATCTGTTCTAGAAACAATTAGAAAGAAATATAATACTTATGAAATGGATAAATAATCTTAAAGGAATTTTAACCTGTTTGTGGTAGGATATTATTTTCTTTTGTCGTTAACTTCTAAACATTTATTTGGTTATTACTTTTATATACTTCATTTTTCATGTTACTCTACAACTGTTTCATATCTTTGTTGCCTCCTCTACCTGTGTTCCATAGCACTCTAAATTGAAAGTATTTGTCAAATTATCCAACCTTTTAAAAATGAATTTCTCTCACATTATAAAAATAAGGTTCCTTGAGAATGACTTTACAGCTACAGCACATTAACATGAGTTCAACATTAACAAGTGCAGCATAATCAGGGCCTCAGGGGGCTGTACTTGCAAAACATGCTGATCTAGATCCATCCTCTCTTTGCAAAGCATAATCATAGGCATTAACACAAAACCTGGTCTCAGGTCAGTGGACAAGGGCAATGTCTACTAATGCACCCTAAAGAAGCCTCTTTGGCTCGAACTACAGGTTAGTGTTAGCGTTGTAAATAGCTGTAAGCTCTTTAGTGTCCACCCTCTCCCTTGCTCTCTCAGAGGAACGAACATTTGGGTCATGGCTCAGTGTGCGGCTGCTGCCAGGCAGACAAAACAGCTTTGTTTCCTCTCAGTCCAGCCCAAAGGAGCTGCTGTCCGAATGAATCCCCCAGTAGACATCATGTGACCCAGCAGTGTAGCATGACTGGGCTTTGCTGTGGTGACCGAAGGCACAGGTCAGAAATGACTCAAAACGGAAAGCGGTCAGCTCACACCACAGTAAAGCATGACTTTGAAAATGCCTTTTTCATGTGTACTGCAGCATGATTAGAACAAATAATGATTGCCAACAATGAAATTCAAGCATATTTATCCTGATAGTTTTAGATTTTCTATTTGTCAGTTGTTCACTATGGCTGTGTTCAGACTGCAGGCAAATCAGATTAGTTTCTCAAATCAGATCCTTTCAAATGGCTGTTCACACTGTAATATGCAAGTTTATAGATCTGATTTGTTTGTCCAGAAATCACCAGGCTATCAACATGGCATGTAATGACATAAGTGTCTGTGAACAATACAGTCTGTTAAGACAACACAAGGGTTAAGATAGGAATTGCATTTCAAACCACCTCTGAGTGTGGTGTGGACTGGATTTGCTAAAATCAGATTGAATGTGTTTTTTTTGCTGTCTGGATTATCAAAAATAATTATGGACAGACTCTAGATACAGTGGAAGCTCGGTTTTCATTATTAATCCGTTCTAAAGTGTCTGATGATAATTGAAGCAATATTTCCCATAAGAAGTCATGTAAATTCAATTAATCTGTTCCAGACAGTCCAAAATATTAACAAAAATATATTTTATATAGACTAACTATAGTTTTCTGTACAGAAAACAATGAGAAATAAATACAATAATCATGAAATGGATAAATTAATATTTAACATCACTCTTACAGATTTATGCTCTGTTTTAGAGCGCGCCGGTGTGTTTTGTACACCCATTCTCGGTCGATATTTGTTTTTGCACCCGTTTTCAGGAGGTAGCGCTGCACGTCGTTGCTTTAGTGTGATGTGTTTTAGTTTGTTTTGAGAACTATCAACAAGAAACAATGAGAAACAAAGCCAGAATGAATGACAAACGTGTGGGTGGATGTTTTGTTTTCAAGAAATTAGTGGTGAGTCACATGGGCACGCTGATGAAAACCAGGCGGATGAATGATAACTGGGACAAAATTTCCCCCAAAAAAGTCAACGATAAACAAAATGTACAATAACCAACATTCCACTGTACAGCAAAAATCTGATTTGGGTACAGTCTGAACAACACTTGATGTATCTACCTGACTTGTCATTTAAAGCAGATGCTGTAAGATATTGTGGTGTTTCTAGAAGATAAATTTTAACACAAATCTAAACCATTTGATTCTGATGTGTTCTCAGATTTTGCTTAGCTAGAACAAGTGTTAGATCAGAATGACAAAGACACTGAAAGGAAGAAAGGGTCCAGGAGACTGACACTTCTGATCTAGACTGATATTTCTTATGCAGAATGGATATCACATGCCACCAATGTTCTCCTTATCCTTTAACAAAACATGATTAGCTCTTCAAACAGTTCTACAATTTAGAATTAATGCCTACCTTGAGATGAAATTAAGGCAATTTTCAGACTGTGAATTTTATAATTTGAAAACTTGACAGACGTAAGCAGAAAAGCTAGTGGGAATTAGTTAGCATGGCCTAATTTGCATAACATTAAATAAGACTAGCTTCCATTCATCACTGTCAGTATGAAAATGAGAGGAGCTATACAGCCAGCTGGAGATATTTATATAGTGGGTTTTTTTTGGAGAATGAAGCAAATATAGGCTTTAAATAAAGTACTGTACTGTAACCATGCTAAAATTTAACTGCTTCCTTGCACCTCTGCACTGTTCATACACTTTTTATCTGCCACCTCACATATATGTACTCTCTTAATAATGCATATATTAATTATTTGCAATACACATCTGCAGTCTCTACAACTCACTGTACCACTTCAATGATTACTTATGTACTTTATGTAAATAACACTGTAAATTGCACTTCTGGTTAGATGCCAACTGCATTTCATTGGCTCTGTATCTGTACTCTGCACAATGACAATAAAGTTGAATCTAATTTAAAAATATGTATCTTACACAGCTAAAAAGAAATCCATGACTTATAATTCAAACCTTTTATTGACTCTACAGTAACTTTCGAGTGACTGACACCTGCTCATTCATTGTTTCTTCAAAAGTGGGCACAGGTCCACTGCTCCACAGCTCAATGCTGGGGGGCTTTACACCCCTCTAGCCCATGCCTGGTATTAGACATGGTGCAAATAGATTAATGTTTATCTGCTCCAGAGAATCTTATTCTGTTGGCAATACTTCTATACAGGGACTACACAAGCTGTGTCTATGCATTTGTACATCTGTGTCAGCAATGGGTACAACTTTAAGTAGTTGAATGTGTTCATTAGAAGGGGTGTCCACAAACATTTGGACATATAGTGCAGATAATACACTTTAGTAATGTTGCTGGCATGTGAGACTCCATTCTGATAGGTTAGACGCTAATTGATAAATGATAACAAAAGACTTCAGGGTACACAAGACGGGACAATTTTCTTTTTAGTAATCAATAATTCATACACTATACCTGGAAAGAGACGTATCTGAAAATCTAGATTCTGTAAATCACACAGAGAGAGAGCAAAAGAGAAATAGCAAGCAGAATGAGAGAGAGAACAGAATGCAAGACAGAATGAAATTATGTCAAGTGGAGTCAAAAGAACAAAAAAAACCTCCAAGTACTTCTGTGCAGAACAAAGCACAGTGACAGAAACAAGAAACAGAAGAAAGGAAAAGGGGAAAAAACAAAAATGAAAGAAAAGAAGGATAGCTGGCAAATGCACTGAAATGTCAGCAGTAATTATCTGCTGAGATAAAGAGCAGCTGCAGTGTGTCAGGCTGCTTCTGTAGAAGCGTAAAACGCTCACCCAACAATAATATCTATTTCTGTCATCGGCGTGCACGCTTAATCAAAGGCCATCAGAGCGGGCGGACCTGCTGTAATAACTGCCATTTACTCTACTGTGTGCTTCGTGTACGGGAACGTAGGGCCAGAAGCTTTGTGAAAGTGACCACTGCAGAACACTGATCACTGAGCAGCTCAAACCAGCAGAGATGTTGACTGTGATGGTGATTGTTAGGGCTGCACAATACATTGTTTGTAATCAATTCATCACATTTGTTATAATGATATACAGTGAGATGTACTATGTGCAAATGAGCCTCTAACTAATTGATAGATTTTGAATTGCTTCTTGTGAGCATCACTCATATCCACACTTTTATTTGAATAAAACAATTTTGGTAAAAAAAAAAAAATGCAAATCAATCCCTAAGCACATCACATCAAGGGTTTATCTTAACATTTATTGTACATCAATCAGCCATAAGAGGCGAATATGGCTAATATGCTGTCAGTCATCCGAATGCCATCAAAATCGCTCCAACCCACCAAGTTAAGACCTGTAAAGGTCCTCTATGATATCTCGCACCAAGATGTCAACAGCCAATCTTTTAAGTCCTGTTAATTGTGAAGTGCAGCCGCCACAGATTGGACTTCTTGTTCCAGCACATCTTACAGATGCTTGAATTTGGAGGTCATTTTGAGCTGGTACGCGAGTACCACTGATGGCTGGCATGCCACAAGCTTTGCTGCTTCAGAGATGCTCCAAACCAGTCTCACCATGACTATTTAGAAGTTCTCAGAGTAGCTGATGTCTGCATGCCTGCAAAGTTTTCTCCAGCATCCAACACATCTTCTATGAGAATCAACTGTTTTCTTATTGTCTAATATATCTCAGACCTTCACGTCACTTACATAATCCATGTCATTCACATAATCTGTGAGGTGTATTAATGTGGCTGATTGGTGTATTTTAATATCACAATATGTAGCAATATGGTATTTTGTCAACATTGTGCAGGCCTAATATATGTGTATATGTGTGTGTGGCTAACATCACACACAGAATGTACTCAGTGAGTCAGCTTGCAGAGCTGCAACAGTTCCAGCCCTACTGGCAAGAGCTCTATAGTGGGCGAGAGAGATGGAGAGAGTGAGGAAAAGAGAGAGAGTAAGAGAGTGTGGTTATTAGAGTTCCTTGAGGCTGCTCAAATTAAAAAGCCCCCCCACAGAGGAATCACCTCACCCTCACACCATGCTGAATGCTGCCCTGCCAACTAATGAGGCAGCTGGAAAATAAACCCATAAAGAACACATGAGAGAGATATAGAGACAGAGAAATGAGAGCAAAGAGAAGGAGAGGGTGTGTTAAGAGGAAGATTTGAAGATGTCTAAATCGGAAGCGACACGAGTTGAAGTTCTGACTGATGGGAAGGGCTTAGGGCAGAGATTTGGAGGCACAGCCTTTTCGAGGAGTTCTTGACATGCCTTTGGGTTTAACATCAAAGGTTTAAGACCAAAACCTAATCCTGTTTCAAATGGCAGTTGGTACAGCATTCCAAAGACTACATATACTACCAAATGAAATCAATCAGCCTACTTTTGTTTTGAAACATTTCCACGTTACTAGCAGGCGTGAGCTATACGGCAAAAATGAGGTTTGATGAGACAGAATAGACTAAATGTACCAGTAGTACCACATTATAATAATCATCTCCTGCCAATAGGCTGAAACGTCAAACAGCTACACGAATTGATGTGGCAAGGCCGATCTACAGTACATTTTAAATAAAACATGTTCTATGTTGGGTCAGTGTTCTTTATGACATGTTTAGAATAAGTGTATTATAGCATTATTTATCACAACAATATCACCGTCATACTGCTCATTCCAAAAATAGCAGTATATGATGTCCAGTTGGTTAATGCATACTGTTTCAGTGCTCTACATAGTAAAGTACAGTTTGATAGTGCTGTGAAATGGGCAGTACTGCCAGTATTGGATTACCTCCTGCAACAGGTCAGCCTGCTCGATTGCCTTTAAGACATTCTTCTTGGAAGTCTCCTGAGCCTCTCCACCCAAAAGAAACTCATCCAGGATGAAGTAAGCCTTCTCAAAGTTGAAGATGATGTCCAGCTCACATACCTGCAGCCAAGAAGGAAACACTAGCTTGACGCTCATGCCTTGAGTTACCTAGGGTGTATGAACACTTAGAATATTGCATTATTATGTTTTCATATTTTATTCTTTAACTAAGATTTTATGCATACAGTGGTGTGTTGTCTGTACTAAGATAATTTTCCTAAAATAAAATAACATTTTAATATTGTTTTGACTATTAAAAATGTTAACATTTCAAATGCTCCTCATTACTTTGGTTATACTGTGGAAAATAATGAAAAAAAAAAAACCTGGTAGGGCTGGGCGATATGGCTAAAAACTGTATCACGATATAAGTACTTCATATCGGTCGATATAGATAATTATTGAATTTTTTTTTACCTATTTAAAATAAGGACTATGAGAAAAATATGCTACTTTTAAACATTTTATTTCAAATTTAACCTTCCTCAGAAATGGCAACACAACCATGAAAAACACTCAAATAAAAAAATTTCCTTGCCCTTATATATATATATATATATCAGTGATAGGAGTTGCTTTAGTGCTAGGAAGTTTACAAGGAAGTTAATTGCCTACTAATAACAATTATAATAAAAATTATTATTATTTATTATTATTATTACAATGATCAGCATTATTATTATTATTAGTAGTAGTAATAGTTTTTGTTGTTGTTATTATTAGTACTATAGCATCTCAAATAAATATTGGATAATAAATAGGAACCAACATGGATAATTATCATCAAAATGACAATGCTACTCACCAACAGCAAAGTGCAAACGATGGCAAAAACAGTGCAGCCGTGTCCAGTCATTTAGTGATGTCGCCTTCACTATATTGGCCACACTGTCTGTAGTGATGCACACCATTTTGTCCTTAATTAGAGCCGGCTAAGGTGGTAAAACAAGTTAGTCGTATTGCCGGTCTTGGTGGGGACAACAGTCCTGCACAATTTGCAGACAACGTTGGTCTGATTACGGTCCGACTGAAAAAATCCAAAAAACTGCCATACTGGTGAGCTGACCTTTCCTTTTTTTATTCACAATTTCTTCGCTCGCTCTCGCGCTGCTCGTCGCGCTTATATTCCACTTTTCACCATGCGTCTCACACCATGCTGGTTCAAGTTACACAAACAAGAGGGCGTGCATGAGATGACGAGGTGGCACAACGAAGCTTGATAGTGCTCCGTGATTGGCTATTAGCGTGTCACTCTATACGTTGCTAGACACCAGAGGACCGACCAACCAATCTTGCTTCACAAGCGGGTGCATTTAAAGCGGAATCTTTGCTCTGGTTTATTCCAATGAAAAATATATATATCGAACGTTCTCTCGAGCGCATTTTCTATTGATATTGATTACGTGTCTATTGTGATACATATCGTTATCGTTTTATCGCCCAGCACTAATACCTGGGTAGTAAGAATGTATTTACCGGTACTCAGGGGAAAAACACTAATATTAGAAATCAACAAAACAATATAATAGGAGCATTGAGGAGAACATCATTCATGTTGTTTTTAATGCGTTTATGTTTATACGCACTTATTCAAAAGAGGTCAAATAATGAATTTAGTTGCTTAAGACTTTTCTACAGTACATATATAA
>BRDA01008625.1:0-21336 GCA_036984385.1 Crenuchus spilurus | reverse complement strand
GTAGAATTTACGTATAAATAAACCGACACATTTTATGATGTAGCCCGAAATTGAGCTTCCCCTCCTTGAAAGACCAGCATCCGCCACTGGTGCATATTTACTGTATGTTTTATTGCTTTTAGGGGCTCGAAGCACAAAAGAAACTGGTGGTTATTCTTCAGTTCTCTTTATTCTGTACTCTGTACTAAAGTCTTATGTCTAGATACACTCTAAAACATAAAAGCTAAACACAGAACCTTTGAAGGCTGCTTATTGAAATTAAGGCTCTTTATGTTTCAAGAACCTTTTAAAGACAGACTAGGCTCGCTGAAGAACTTTTTACCTATCAAAGAAGGGTGTTCTAAAGTACTTTAATGGTTTTTTTATTATTTTGCTGAAGGCACTTTTAAGGGTTCAGTCGGTGCAACTATATGAGGAACCTCTAAACATTTTTCAGGAACTTTCTGTTTTTAGAGTGTAGGGGCAAACTGTGCTGCAAAGGATCTTTTCTTATTTCTTGTTGTTACACGCAGTCCCAGATACAGCAAATATAGTGCAGTAAACTCTAAGCATTACAGAACTAATGCATGCGGCTGTCAGAGCATCCTGCTGCTGTGCTGCAGTGGCTGTTTTGTGTGCTGTTGGTTTGTTCTGTTATGGGCAGGAGTGCTGATGTTGGCTGTAGGTGATTAATTGTTTACAGGGAGTGAAGATCTTAGCAGTGCGGCAAAGACTTCTGTGGAAAGGCTCGACAGAACCAGTTCTGGAGGGTCACACATATTGGGAGTTTTCTCTGTTGCAACATAGCCAATTCAACTCATTAGCTAATTATTCAGGGCAGGCATACAGGACCCTATAAGCACAAGCTCTGTAGTGCTGTGGATCCAAATGGACTCCAATCCATTCCACAGTATCTGCCTACATTAGTGTGTCTGGCATTAGTCAATATCTGAAGCACTCACACTGCTCACAGAAAATCTGTCCTTCTGAAGTAATGCTTGATTTTCACTATTGTTTATTTATCAAATTAAAAACAGAAAACAGCTATTCACTAATATTTTCTGTATATTTTAACATATACTGTAACAATACACTCTGCTCACGATCTGATTTCATTAATTATAACAAATTAATTATTTAACTTTCTCACAATATTTTGAAAACAGAAAACTGGAATGAAGAAAACCTTTTATGAGACCTTCCTTTTCATTTCTGATGTGTAGTCAACATAAAACAGAGATTTTCAGGCCCAATACAATATCCAATAATTAGATTACTTTGGCCGGTATTTATATCATACCAACTATTTAAACAAGCTATTTTAATGTAAATAATTCATGTTACTTTATGGTCAAGTGGCCAGGAGCAGATACTATGGGGTTCAGAAAATGGAAAACGCTGTCCATAAAGTACAAGCTAAAAATACACAAAAACAGAACAAAAACAGTTGATTTCCAACAGATATAAAAAGAAATTTTATTGGAATATTCTTACACATCAGTGTTTACAGTTGCATCAACTCAAAGTTTCATGCGATATCGGCAGGAATTACACACACTAGATGTGCACCCAATCCCATTACTTGTTATGATTTTATAACTACTTAAAATCAGGGAGTGTTTTGTGCTCACCCTGTAGAATATAAAATTATCAGTCATACTTTCAACATGGGGCAGAAAAATTTAGTATTTCTATTCATAACCAAATAGCATATTAACTGGTGATATGCACACACAAAGTAAAATAATATATTTTCTTGTATAAACTTACAAAAAAATATTTTTAAAAAAATCCTTGCAATTAAAATAAATTAGGGGGAACTTATAACGAAATTACGAGGTTAAAAACTGTAAACAAAATGTATTGGTAGCTTTTGAAACAAAAGATTCCAGCTTCCACTGTTTAATGGAATAAGCTGAATAAGGCTACTTTAGGAGGCTAAAGAGTGTGGCACAAGGGAATGTGATTTATGGCATCTTGCTCAAAGGCACTTCAGCTGTGTCCGTCTGGTTTATGGGATTGAAACGGCAATCCTTTGTTCCCAAGCACACTTCACTAACCTTTAGGGCACATAGGTTAGAGCTGTTACATTTCTGTGGCAACATGGCATTCAAGAAAAAGGATCAAGTCTGCTTTGATCATGCTACAGCAACTTGAAATAGAAATCAAGCATATTCAAGAAGTGAACTATGTTTACAAATTATGACTTGGGAAATTGGGACAACCCTATTCACAGCATAGTGTCAGGTTGACATCTGAAGCTCAGCAGGTGAGACTGTTGTTTGAGCTCAAGCTGTGCCATGATAACCTGACATCTAAAGCTCAGAGGTGCTTTAAAAATGACTGTTAAAACAAATACTTGCCTTTTTTAGAGCAACTGACTCAAAATCAAAGTAGCAGATGCTGTTTAGGCACACTCTGAAAGTCGCTAGAAGCTAGTGTCTTGCTCAGGTTTCATTAAAGAGTTCAGCAATGTCTTGCAAACCATTTTATATGGTGGAGTGTCCTCAAAAGATCCTCACTTTATCATATAACAGCAAACCAGGTATAGATGAGTCAAGCTGCTAATTTCAAGAACTTAAGTCTTGAAGTTTGTGAATTGACACTCATGATAACCAATCATGTCAGCCTCCTAAATGTCTTGCAGTAAGTACAGTACAGTGGTACCTTGGGATACGAGCAGACCAACATACAAATTTTTTAAGATATAAGCTGCGACTCTGTCTGTATTTTTGTTCGAGATCCGAGCGAAATTCCAAGAGACGAGTGGCAGCTGCTAGTTGGCGAGTTGGCGCAAAGGTTCAGTATGGGCAGTACAACACCTGCATCTCATTCTTTCTCATGTGTTACCCGCAGAATCAAGTCCAATCTTGTACACTGAACTCCTTCTTGCATACTTTTTGGGGGAAAAAATCAATAGTAAAAATGTTTTAAACTCTTAAACCTATTTAATTTTACTAACATACATATAGTAATTATGTAAAAAATTTGATTGTGAAAATGCTTTAAACTCTTAAATCTAGATCATTTTAATAACATACATACAGTAATTATGTTAAATACTGTTAATATTATTTCATGCAGACCCGTGATCCGCGTATGTGCATGCCGGCCGTGAACATAGATATGGAGACTTGTGCTGTTCCTGAGTGAAAACTATTTTGTACTGAACTGAAAAGAATGAACCATGGCATCCCATTCTTCAGCCAGTTGCTGAATTTTTTGGCAGCAGTCGGATGCTGAAGTGAAATATATACAGTGCGCACTATGCATCTGTAATACACAGCGTGTGCATCAAATTCCCCGTGAATTTAAAATGCTGCAGCAAGAATCCCCCCCCCATTTTTTTACATTAACATTTGTTGAAATCTAAAATGTAAATATTTTGTTATGCATTGGTAAAGTATATATATATGTGTTTCTTAATTCAAAACGTCTTTCTTTCCATCATTTAGGATGGTTTGGGGATGTTTCACAGGGCTGGAACGAATTAAATCTATTTCAGCTATTTTAAATGGGAGAAATTTGTTTGATATAAGAGTTGACTTACTTACGAGCTCTGTTACAGAACAAATTAAACTCGTATCTCAAGGTACCACTGTATTTGCATGTTTTGATGTGACCTTCTGATAGCCTCTTTCAGCCAGTCACATGCTAGTATGCCTAAACGTTGTCTGTGAAGGTGAGCTTCGGAGACGTACAATCCTAATTATCCACTCCAAAGATAAGGGACATGTTTCTACCATCCATATACAAACCTACACCAAGCTTGACACATCAACAATATTTGGAGTATGCAAAATATTTTATTCACTAAACAATTGCTTTAAGGTAGCACTGAATTCAAGCAGAACAAAATTTATTCAGCTTCAACTCAATACTACCTTAAGGACCAGCTAGTTCACTGGTCAATAACTGAATAAAAATGTTTAGTTCTAACAGCTTGGGCCATATAGACGTGCTCCATTTTTAGAGGGAGGCATGAGATGTGTTCATTTGAGTGCATTAATTGATCGGTTTTTAATGTTGTATCTGTAAGAGACACAGAGTGAATGTTAGTGAGAGAGAAGGAATTTAATAAAGCTAGAGATTGAGTTTTTGATCTGTGCATGGTCATTCATCTTCCAGAGTACTGCAGATTCTTTCAACCTCCAGAAGAAAACCATTCAGTTTGGCAAGACCTGGAGTCAAAGCTACTGATCATGAATTTTATCGAATGACCTCTATATAAAAAGCAATTCATCATGTCTGGTTGTAACCAAAACTGCTAAGATGTCTGCTCTACATACACAGTCAGAATAAGGTATTCACTAAAAATATTTCACAGAATATATCTTAACATTTTAATCTCAGTAACATTAGCCATAATGCTGTATGTGAAATTGTCCTTATCCAAAGTCTTTTCCAGTGATTGTTGAATAGCACTTCCTACCTTGTAGGAGTTATCTTAGATGGGTGATTTAAATTTAGGTGAGTTTTAGTGTTTGTTAGTAATGTTAGCCTTAGGTCCAGTTCTACATAAAAGAAGCAAAAATGTGTTGGCTGACTGACTTCATCTGAGATAATTGGAAAATGTTGAAAATTTGGATTTTGAGTGATTCATTCCTTTAAGCAGTCCTTGACAGCAACATTGATGTAGCCCAAACCTGAGCCATGCCTAGCATTTACCAAATGGAATGACTGCCAAATGATAGGCCAAAACTGATCCAGATGCTGATGTCAGAATTTGTAACTAGGTCTAGTTGTTAGAAACATGGGTACCTGTTTGAAACCATATCATTTTTTTACCTCATTACTAGTCCTAACTTGCCCCAGTTCCAACTGCAAGGATTGGAATGAATATCAGGAATGAAATGCAGGTATGGATGTACATTAACAAATGAAATTAATTTGATCAGATAAACATCAAATATATTGAGACCATCCATATGGTCTGAAATGAAATAAAAATCAAAATACATACAAGAAACATTAGTGATTTTCTTATTTGCCTTTTCTATACTGTCACCACTTTTTCTTATTTGCACATATATTTTACTTCTGTTTTTGTCACACCTTTTATATCATAATAAATATGCTGTGTTCATTCGCTGAATTTAAGCAGGGACATTTAAATACTGTATATCTGAGACTAACAGAGTCCATGTTTATTCATGTGCAACTACCTTGATTTGCAGCACTATTCTCTATTCTCTAGTCAAGGAGATGCATACTTAAAGAATTCTACACAACAAGAGCTTGTACTGATAACTTGCATGCCAAATCAGTCATTTGGCTTCACTAAGCTCAGCATCCTACTCATTCTAACATTTTTCTCTGACGTGAGTTACTAATGCCATTGTGTTGTGTGGGCTAGTGAAAAAAGGGAGAAGAACAGAAACTCACACAAGCTTTCTTCCCACACAACCAGTGAAGCAACTTAAAATCTCTTTTTCAACCTTCTGCTTTGTAAGAGGTACATGTGTTTCAAAGTCTTAAAGAAGACAAAGAATGGAAATGTTACCTTGGCATGGTTAGAAAAGGAGAGTTTAGTACATGGAACTGACATACTGTGAACCTCAAACACTGTCATCTCCTTCTTCAAACACAAAATCCCACTTAAGCACAATGGACCACAGAAACACCCTGATAATTAAAAGGGTTATATAACAGTCTTGACTCACTCCCCCAAACTTTACATACAACAGCTGCATGTCCGCCATCACAGTTTCAATTCCCAAGTCACCAATCTAGAATCATTGTCTAAAAACTGTAAAAAATGGACAGGAAAGCCAACAAAATCCTATCTGCCAGGAGTGAATATAACTCCCTATGGGTAATGGATCAAAAACTAAAAATATATAGGCATATACATTTAAAATCCAGCTGCTATTCAGCTGTAAATAGTCAATCAAAGCAGACCTCACTAAAATGATTCATGAGCTCACTGTAAAAAGCGAAACACATTACTTCTTTAAAAGGTAAAAGGTTTTAAATGGGTATGTAAAATCACACCTGGGCATTTTCACCCTGACCAATGACATGTAACTTCTATGTACACATTAGAGAACAGATTAAACTGAACCACATGAACTGAAAAAAAAAAACATTACATGTACACATTCAAGGTCAGTGTGGTAAAATAATGTGCATTTCTTGCATTGCATAATGGAAGCTGATGCGTAAAAAGTACAAAAGAGACAGTAAGTGCAGGAATATATGGTATCCATTAAGCAGTTATTTTTATTTGGAGTCCTTGTAGGCATTATTTTAGAACAGCGGATGCAAATTTACTTTAGTACCCAAAATCAATTGTAGATGCTCAGCTGGACTGGCTAGTTTTTAGTTGTGTTTCTTTGTTGTGATGTATTGAAGGCAATAATTAGATGGATTCTGTGGTTGGTTAAGGTTGAAGCTAAAATCTGTAGGATTAGCACTACTGACCTGTTATGTAGCATACGTTTGCCCATTTTATAGACAACAAATGTGTCATATCATGAAATAACATAAGCAAGTAGTGCTGGGCGATAAAACAATAACGATATGTATCGCAATAGACACGTAATCAATATCAATAGAAAATGCGCTCGAGAGAACGTTCGATATATATTTTTTTCATTGGAATAAACCAGAGCTAAGATTCCGCTTTAAATGCACCCGCTTGTGAAGCGATTGGTTGGTTGGTCCTCTGGTGCCTAGCAACGTATGGAGTGACACGCTAATAGCCAATCACGGAGCACTATCATGCTTGGTTGTGCCACCTCGTCATCTCATGCACGCCCTCTTGTTTGTGTAACTTGAACCGGCACGCTGTGAGACGCATGGTGAGTGGAATATAAGTGCGACGAGCAGCGCGAATAAAAAAGGAAAGGTCAGCTCACCAGTATGGCAGTTTTTCGGATTTTTTCAGTCGGACCGTACTCAGACCAACGTTGTCTGCAAATTGTGCAGGACTGTTGTCCCCACCAAGACCGGCAATATGACTAACTTGTTTTACCACCTTAGCCGGCTCTAATTAAGGACAAAATGGTGTGCATCACTACAGACAGTGTGGCCAATATAGTGAAGGTGACATCACTAAATGACTGGACACGGCTGCAGTGTTTTGGCCATCGTTTGCACTCTGCTGTTAGTGAGTAGCATTGTCATTTTGATGATAATTATCCATGTTGGTTCCTATTTATTATCCAATGTTTATTTGAGATGCTATAGTACTAATAACAACAACAAAAACTATTACTACTACTAATAATAATAATGCTGACTATCATTGTAATAATAATAATAATAATAATAATTTTTATTATAATTGTTATTAGTAAGCGATTAACTTCCTTGTAAACTTCCTAGCACTAAAGCAACTCCTAGCACTAATATATATATAAGGGCAAGGAAATGTTTTTATTTGAGTGTTTTTCATGGTTGTGTTGCCATTTCTGAGGAAGGTTAAATTTGAAATAAAATGTTTAAATGTAGCATATTTTTCTCATATTCCTTTTTTTAAATAGGTAAAAAAAATTCAATAATTATCGATATCGACCGATATGAAGTACTTATATCGTGATACAGTTTTTAGCCATATCGCCCAGCCCTATAAGCAAGACTATTCAAGATTACTTAATTCTACATGGTTTCAGGCAAGCATGTGATCACATGGATATGTCATTTACAAAATGTTGGTTTCCTGTATTTGTTGGCTGCCTTACCACATAGTTCCAATGCAAAATCAAAAAAGCTAACTTCACACATGAAATATGCTGACATTTGGTGAAGGGTAAAATGGTAAACTGAATTTATAATTTCTATGTACTAAGCCAATCAGAGGCTGGGGAGACATAACAGTGAAGGGTGAACAGTGAAAATTATACCTAATTTATCTTCTCATATTTGTTGAAAGAAAATATTGTGGACAGGAGTAGAGTCTGCTTTTTGCTGTTATTACCTGATTCGCCAAGTATCAATCCATGGTTTACCTAAGCACCCTCCTTAGTTTCAAGTTTACCAACTATATTAATAAAGATTCTCTTTGAGGTTCCTTTGTGAACTAAATACTCTTCAGGGGGAAAAAAAAAACTTTTTTCACAAATTTCATCTGAATCAAAATGTACTTAATCTGCAAAGACGTTTGGTGTTACTTTGGTTCTTTAATTTTGGGCTGGAGCTATGATCTACCATATGACATACTGTTACCTATAAAACAAGACAAATGTGCACATCACAGTAAAAATAAACAGTAACAGCCATCTGGAAGACTGAATTTTATCCAAACTTTTGTCCAAAATTGTGTAAAATTGGTTTTCTCCAAACTACTACTTTAAACAAATGGCAGTTGAGTCAAAATACACAAAATTTTTAAAATACACAAAATACACTACATTTTCCACATTTTTTGCAAAAGAGAAATAGCTGCTATATGCTAATTACCGTTAAAACCAAAAGTTATTTCCATAATCAATTTGTCAGCCTACTATTGCTTTGATTAATTGGGGAATGGAAGCCTGCATATTTTAGCCGGCATGTATTATTTGGCATTATTGAACAAATAACATTTTCTATTAAACATAAAACACTAACCCTCTTATCAATATTTTACAAACAATATTTTTGCATCACTATTAATGAAATTTATGATATGAAGGTTACAATGCAAACAATAAATGAACAAAAAAAACATACAGACAGTTCAATTACTATGAAAGTAGGCTGGTTTGTGTTTTTTTTTCTCCAGCAATGAAATCGTAAATTTAATGAATGTAATGCAATGTAATGAAATTTGTTAATAATACTTGGGCCCTATTAAATTCATAGCCATGACAATCAGGAATCTTCTTTTCTGGTTAAATCATGTAACTCTAGACCTGGTAGGTGTGCCTGGTGTTCCTGCCAACCTAGGTCACCAATTTCTACAAGGTGACCTAGGTTGGAGAAAGGCACTTCATCAATTCAGCTGTGTGAAGAATTTGAATGTGGTAGAGCCATACTGACCACACACAAACATTCACCCACTCATAAGCCAGGCCAGAACATGTGTGATATAAACGTTTTCAAATTCATATGATCAAATGTTGAAAATACAGAAAAATTTCCACCATCAAGAAGTTTTTTTTCCAAAAAAGCAGAACTATCATCAAGCTATGTAACTGGTAACTGTTTAACTGAAAACCATGTTTGAATTCTCAACAATATCTACACTGTCAATAACCTACTGGTTCAATGGTCACAGGTAGCCTTTCAGAGCTCCTTAGAAGCAGTGCCGAGACTGGACGTCTGTCATTAGGTTAAAGCCTAAGCAGAGTTCTAGAAAGGAGTGAGATTAGGACTGGAAACAGCACAGCCAGATTACAAAGAGTGACGGAGGAATTTCACAGCAGAGGAAATCTCTTTCAGCCAGAGAATAATGATGAGCAGGCAGCCTCAGTGGACACCGCTTCATCTGGAGGGGATTCTCCTTTTCATCGTTTCTCTTTTTTCCAGCTGTCTGTCTCTCCTTTGTTCTTTTTTCTGCCTCTGTCTCTCTACTTCTTCTTTTCCTTGTCATTGTTAGTCATTTTTTAACAACTGTTTCTGTTCTATTTTAGAATCTAGGCCTTTTTACAACATGAACACCACCACCCCACACACAAACAGAGTTCTTATCCATTTCTTTCTGAACCGAGCTGCTTTGTCACCTTTGTGAATCTATCAAGTTACTGGCTGTAGTCCACTCACACACACACACACACACACACACACACACACACACACACACACACACACACACACACACACACACACACACAGAGCACCTACCAAAGGCAGGAGTTACATCTCTCTCTCTAACACTCTCTCTCCTTGTACCCTGGCTCCACTACACTCTCTGC
Source organism: Crenuchus spilurus (assembly GCA_036984385.1). Lineage (NCBI taxonomy): Eukaryota > Metazoa > Chordata > Actinopteri > Characiformes > Crenuchidae > Crenuchus > Crenuchus spilurus. The sequence goes on along the minus strand of BRDA01008625.1, from coordinate 11,518 downwards.
AGAAATCAGAGGAAACCACTGTCACTGTCTTCAGTACCTTCAGTCATCTATTCATTCTCTCTGTCAGACAAACCCACAGGTACCACTCAATCAGTAGATATAATACAGGTGTCAATTACTATAGATCCCACATGTGTTTATCACATAGTCTGGACCATAATACATGTAGTGTAAAGCCCCCAGTTATTGGTCACTTCAAATCAAAGATTAGACATCAGAGCAAAAGTGCTTTACTCATCCAAATTATTGTTTTTCAGGAGAGATATGTGTGTAGGTTAACATTCATGACTTGACCTTCATATAAGAGTTTTAAAAATAATAATGTTTATGTTTATCTTGACACAAAAACCACAGAAATGAAGTAGACCCCCCCAAGATCGTCCACACCGCTCTTAGTTTAGTGTTTCCTAATCGCTTTTCAATGCATTCACAGTTCCACTCATTGTAGACTACGGTGGTTTACAATGACATTAATTACATAGGAGTAACATGGCTGCAGTTTTTTTTACCTCAGAAAGATGCTAAGCGATTGGAAATAGTTTGTCCAAGCAAGTAATTTTGTACACCTAAAATTACAGCATTGTTAGAGATACTTAAATATTGTTTTACGTTGTGATTTTTTTACAAGAAGGAAGTTTAAATACCCTACTAAGATGGGAGCTTATGTTTTTTTAATGTTCTCAAAGCAGTTGTATTAGAGAGAGTGGGAAGACCAACAATGGGGGACAACTGATAATTGGAGGCATTTTTATAATTGTTTCTTTTTAAAAAATAGTCTACCAGAGTGATTAATATTAACCTGCTCCAGTTTAAAAATTTCTCTCTCCATGGTGATTTCACCATCCTACAGGACCGGACATGTCCCTGCCACATCAGCACCCTGGTGAAGAAGGTTCATCCAAGTCCCTCCAAGGAGATGAAAAACATTTACACCTGCAACATCAAGTGTATCAGAGCCTGCTTTGGGAGCAGCACCAAAGAGGATAGATAGTCTTTCCAGAGACCTGACTCTGAACTGCGGTCTATCTACAACAAGCAATGCAGGACCATGGCCAAAAAGACAGTGAAGGACTCTACAGCATACATTATCCAAATATATAGTAATGTGTTTGTGATATAGGTTATTTTGCATCAGCAACATTTGATAAACATCTGACATCATTTTCTATTTAAAATGGAACAAGAGTCCCTTCCACATGGAATGCTGGACCCTACTTTGAGAACCATGGTACTAGGGTATCTACCTTCTCATTTGTGTATTCCAATGGTTCACAGTTGTTTGTTCAGATCCAGACTTCAACGTATCATCAAAGAGTCAGAAGGAATATCAATTCTATTTGTAGGGGCATAAGTGTGTGTGTGTGTGTGAGAGTGATGTTTTGCTTGGCCACGCTGCCTTGTTTTACATTCTCCCCCACTCTCATTTCAAGGTGACCCTTCAGAACGTCTCTGGGTTTCTGATGCCTCTGGTAGTGATTAAATTCCTCATGAAAAAGAAAAGAAAAAAAAAAAAGAAATAAAATTCCTTGAAATATTAATCTAGCTCGCTCTCTGCACCCCCGGATAAAAATTACAGTTAAGCTCGGGAGAAACAAACAAAAGATGGAACCAAACATGCTGCTGAATAGCTTAATCAACAGTGTGGCATTGCATACTAACAACACCATCAGTCATCACTGAATTTAAATGTGCACCAGTGTGGCATTCAAGAACCTTACAAGAACCTTAAGGCTTGCATACACAGAGGCCACAAATCAACCTGCTGCCAGAGGTTTAATGATGATGCATTTAGAGAAAAATAAGACATGGCAGCGAATCTGATGTGACAAGCAGTAATTTGACTAGCTCTGGTGTAAATTTTATTCCTTGTCTCCTGCACCTTCAAGACTGATCAGCGAGGGCAACAGATGGAAGATTTTAATGTCAATATGTTCAGTAACGACAAGAAGCAGAAACCAACTACTCAGTGAGTCAGACAGGAGATTAGTGTCCTTATAGTAACAATCTCACATGTGTTAAAGAGCCTCTATCATTTAAAAAATCCTGAAATAAGAGTATACTAACATTGTCACAGTTCTAAAAAATTGCATTCAGTCAGGTTTTAGAACTCAGTATATCTAGACCAGCACTTGGACAAAACTAGACAATTCAGGTGATTATTAAGTTCTGTTGTTTGTTAGTCTCACATCTCCAGTTCTGAACTAATCAAGCCAACTAAATATGTCCTGGTGTGTAGTCCTGAGGTGTAATCCTTCCTCCGTTGTTTTATTTTAACCCAGACTCATTTTTATCAAGGCCAATCAGAACAAAGCTCATTTGTGCATCACTCCTAAAGACCTTTGAAAGGCACAACAGCAAAAACAATAAATGGCCATGAAAGTTCACTGCTTTTGGTAGATAACATAAACATTCTAAGTGGACCTCTAAGAAAAATTACAACAAAATAGCAGCATAGTCATATACTTGTATACATTCTCTCTCTCTCTCTCTCTCTCTCTCACACACACACACACACACACACAAGGCTGTTAGGTAGTCAGCTGACCTGTGACTGCTAGCAAAGCATGTTTAGTTATTGTTTGGTAGAGGAGGTCAGACACCACTGTGCACAGCAGCAGTCTGAACAAGCGTAGTACTTTGTGTGTATGTGTGTGTGTGTGTGTGTGTGTGTGTGTGTTTCTGTCCCTTTAGACCCGTGTGTCTGCCTGCCTGCCTGTCTGCTCGTAGGTCATTGTGGTTCTCCATCCTGTTCCTTCAGCCAACCCCATCAGCTACCATAGCAACTAGCCTGAATTAAATATTCTAATTTTTTTGCTGCACAGTCCAATCAGATCCACAATCCCTTTCATCCCTTCCTTAACCTATAACTCTAACAATCCCAGGCAAAACTGATGGAATCATCATGTTAACTCATGTTGTTACCAAACAAACAAATATATGACTCCAAACACTTTTTCTTTAATAGCTGATCATTCTGACTTTGCGAAACATAACTTCAAACAAATTAAATTATTTCAATTAATGGCATTTTTTCCCCAAATACAACATTAAACATTCTTCCACTTAAACCAAATGTAGTTGATCAGTCGAGACATGATTGGAGTCCAAATTTTGGCTTCTTTAGGACTGTAGCTGCAAGGCTAACCTTGATAACAAACACTAGAACTTCACAGTCATCAAAAAAGCCTAGTAATTTCTCAAAAATATATCACCAAAATGTCTCTGAACACACTCAAACAACAATCAGGTCAACATTTTATAGAATAAAAGAATTCCTTTATTGTTATTGTACTTGTACAACAACAACATTAGAAATGTAGATCAGAATGTAATCAGTACAACCAAGACAACCAAGTTAAGATTAAAAACGTGTGAAATAATATTTTACATAATAATATAAGACTAAACAGAAATAATTTCTGAGTTAGGAGTATTGAGTATTTTTATAGTTTAGTAAATCATACTGTGACCTACTGTTTCTGTCTCTGTTCATTCCTGTTTGAGGTGCAGTGACGTTTAAGGGCCCGGAGATCACGAGCATCCAGTAGAGTTTTACAGCCTTGACCCTTACGCACAGCGATTGTTCCAGATTCTCTGAATATTTTGATGATGTTATGCACGGTTGATGATGATAACTTAAAAGTCTTTGCTATTTTACGCTGGGTAACACCATTCTGGTATTGCTGCACTATCTTTCTGCGCAACAATGGTGGAATTGGTGATCCTCTTACCATCTTGGCTTCAGAGAGACACTGATACTCTTTTTATACCCAATCATGTTGTCAATTGACCTAAATAGTGTTAATTGGTCTTCCAGCTGTTCATTATATGCTCAATTTCCTTTTTCCAGCCACTTATTGTTACTTGTCCCAACTTTTTTGGGATTTGTTGACACTGTGAAATTTTGAATCAACATAGTTCTCCTTTAAAATGTTACATTTACTCAGATTAAACTTTTGATCTGTCATCTATGTTCTATTACAAATAAAATATTGACATTTGCCATCTCCACAGCATTGCATTCAGTTTTTATTCACAATTTGTTTAGTGTCCCAACTTTTTTGGAATCCGGTTTATACATTCTGTGTTTACATCTCTTGTCATGTGCTTGTGTTTACCTATTATCTCCGCCTTGTTCCCCGCCCTTATTCACCTGCGTCTAATATGTTATCAAGTTCACTTCCATTTGCATCTGTACTTGCCCTGATTACCTAGTGTACATGTTTCCTACACTTTCCCTTTGTTCTTTGTTTCACTTTCTACATATATGCAGCTTTCTACATTTTTGTCGCTATCTATGTCATCCTTATAGTTACCTCATTGTCACATCTTCACTGTTGTCATCATGTTTATGTTTCAGTTTTAGGTTCTGTAAACTCTTCAGTGTTGTTTAGCTTTGTTTACATTTAAATAAAAGCCCACCTGCTTGCAATTATGTCCAGCCTCACTATTGTTGACCTGAATTAAGACTCAGTTTTAGACACATTTTGGTGATTTTTTACAGAGTTTTTATGTTTATTAGTAATGATAGCCTCATAACTCCTGTTCTGAACTAATAAAAGGAAAATATGGACTCCAAACATCTCAGCTGTGTGATAATACCTGAGATAAATGAAAAATTGTGAAGATATGGTTCTTGAGTGAAGCATTCCTTTAAACATTTCAGAAAAGCTGAAAGCAATTGTTCTCACCATGTAACAATCCAAACGTCAGCAAGTTCAATCAGTAACTGTACTGGTTCAGTTAGTAACTGTTCAGGTCAGACAGAGGGCTATGTAATATGTATTACTAGGAAGTTTCAGTTGTTGGAGTACACAGTAAATCTGCCAGTGTTAAATCAACACTATTAGAGTTAAATTAACACTGAGAGTGTTACATTTTGACACTCTCAGTGTTAATTTAACTCTAATAGTGTTGATTTAACACTGGCAGATTTACTGTGTATAAGTAGGGTTCTACCAAATTAGTGGCTGTGACAAGCGAGTTGTGTCAAAATGTAAGTGGTTTGTACCTTAATTTGTCCTAAAAAGAGCATGTCAATATTATCTGACATTTTGGAGTCACATGAGATGAAATAGTCGACAGGAGGGGAAGACCAAGAGTGATGAAACTTTGACACCAAAGTTGAACTAATGCTTTACTTTCCCTGCTTGAGTGAGTTGTGCCTCACTGACATGTGCTGCTACATCATAGGTGGTACACTTCCTGAGAGGGATCTTCCCCTAAAAGCTAATTATTTCTTCCTGGGTAAGTCAAATTACTATAGGTTGTGGACTGGGGAGACTTCTTTTTGAACTGTCTTAGTGTGTGTGTGTGTGTGTGTGTGTGTGTGTGTGTGTGTGTGTGTGTGTGTGTGTGCGTGCATGCATGTGTGGGTACTGACTGCTATAAAATGCATTGGGCTGTAGAAAGGCACTATATGAATTGTCTGAAAATGTTTGCAGGGTGCAAGCCTGTACTTGTGATGCACATTCCATTTGATTAACATGTTTAACAACTGCTGTGTAAGACAAGACTTACACAGTCTGTGAAATATGTGATATTTGAGATACTAGTACTAAACCTATGGAAAATATTTGCATACATTTGGTAGGGCTCAATGTATAAGATGAAGTTGAGAACTGTTATATCAAGTAACAATCATATTTGACCCCGCTTGGAAAACCCAGCTAAAGTTGTTGGGTAACTTATTGAGATATTGTGTTGTTCAGCCTATCCATCAGATTTGCACATTTGTAAAAATGTGTTTGAGCTCATGCATCCATCCGCCAAGCGTAAACAGGTCAGATGTCTTCAGCTGATGTAAACGGTGCGACTGTAGCTGGGGTCATCTTTCAGTATTAATTTCTGGCAGATTTGAATTTGTTTGGATTAACTGTTAATTATTTCTGATTTAATTATGTCTTGTGCCACAAATAAACTGAGTTGAGATTCAGTATGCTATATCTCGGAATGTATAAGAAATAATTGGCTGAAATTCTGTGTGAGCTTTCCTTTAACAGTAATCTTTACAAATATGCAAATAACTCATATTTGAAAAAAAAAAAGACTTTGGCTGGGTTTTCCCATTCGAGGTCAGATATCAGTACATTAAGGCAGGTAGAGGATGTGTATCTCTGACCATATAAAACAATATCTAGTTATTATTTTAATTATTATATTATGACAAATTCCAGTATAAAGTATAGTATAAAGCTGTATATACAGCAAAATTTTACAGTCATATACTCCACTTCTTTTTAGACTATGAGAATCACTCTGTTTAGAGTTCTAGAGTATTCAATAAACCTTGTCGTGACCAAAAAAGTCTCTGAGACCCCACTGACCTTTTGTAAACAATCTTGAGGTCTCTCCACTCCAAGAAGCTACACATCTTGGGCTTACGGGCCAGGACAGTCTGTACCAACTCCCGTGTGATTTTCTTTTTCTCTTTATCAGACAAAGGAACATACCACTTCTGCAGGCGCAGCTTCCCTTGCCTGCTGAAAAGCAGCATGAACTGCATCTGAGGAGAGCAAGAAAGACGAATAAGAAATAAGGGATGAAGGAAGAAATAAAAAGAGCAATATACAAGGTCTGAGGAAAAGACAGGAATTATATGAATCAACTGGACTGGATTGATGAAAGGGGAAAGATGGTGGGTCGGTGGGGTGTAGAGAAAAAAAAGTGTGTGTAGAATAAAAGGATTTTCATCAGAACATGTGCCAACCCTGAAGCATACAAATATTTATAATTCCCCATGACAAACCCATTTATCAAACCATAGAACAGCCTTTTGAGATCCGGGTTATCAAACACCAACTATACTAATATTGACTCTACTATGAAGTAAAACAGTGATGATGACCCTATGAACCAAAAGCAAACACTACACATTAACAAGGGATGCTGGCTCTCCAGTGACTTCAATGTATTTTTGGGGATTTTACATTTGAATGTGCATGCCCAAATCTTTAGTGTTTATATGGCAAGTACATTAAATAAATTAAGGTTTCTATAAAAAGCCATTTAAATTAGCAGACAACACTGATGAATGAACAACAAAAAGTAGGCACTTTTAGTACTAATTATTTCAGGCTTCACAATTCAGATTTGTGGCACAAGAGGGTGCCCTTTAGCAGGACAGTATTCGGTTAGTACTCTGTTCTATTTGTTTGATACTTACTCAAACATCAGTAAAGGATTGCAGGCAAGCAACACTTGGTCCAACTGAAGATATGGTTCATTGTTAATTTGAAGCAAAATCTTTCACTGACATCTCAAAATAGGCAGATCTTACTGTCTTGAGTAGGAAAAAGAGGGTTTCAGCTTTAAAACCACCCTTTTGCATGTGTCTTAGAAAGTAAGAAAATAATGAATGACTAAATGTAATGAATAGACCACAGAACCAAGAGACATGTACAGACACAAGTATAATAATTGTTTTCTGCTGAAATCAAGAGTATTAAATGAGTTTTGTTGAAGTAGCTGTACAGGAAAGGTTTTGGAGCATCGCTGTGAGGATCTGATTGTAAGTGACAAGGGCATTAGTGAAGGCATGATGTTGGATGATCACCACCACCTCATCTCAAATGTATTAGATGGAGCGACATCATTCCAGAGAACAGTTTCAGCTCCACAGCTCAGTGTGGGGGACTTTACACCCCTCTAGTCCACGCCTGGCAATAGGCATGGTGCCAAAAGGTTCATGTTGATCCTGCTCAAGTACTTCTGTACAGGGACTAGACAAGCTAAGTGTGTGTATTTGTGTACACACAGAACTCTAATAGAAATGACTTGCTGTAAGTCACTCATTATCTCAGCATAACTTATACAAGAGGTGGCACATGGCAACATTTACACAGATAAACAAGATAAACACCACATTATCTTTCCTAGTTTTCATTCAGAACAGAAATAAACTGAGATATTATTTAAAATACGCAAATAAGCTATCTACCTTTGGTGAGTGTTAGCTGCCTGAGCTAACGGTCACCAACGGTCGGAGTGAAACGTTAGGGCTACTTTTGACAAGCTGTGGCAACTGGGGGCAGTTTTCTGCCACTTAATCATTCCTATTATTATCCAAACAGGAAAATAAACAACCTACCTTTACTGCGTAAAATCACTGTTTCCCTCAAACAACGCTGAACATGCCCCGCTTCTTGAACCCGCGTAATTTCAGAGTTTAGTATCGATCCGCCGTGTGTTTCCTCTTCGTGTTTTCTGCCTGACAGATACACAGAACCGTCAGCTGACCCCTCGTCCCTGATTGGCTTAGGCGGTTCATTCCGAGCGATTTTATTGGTCTTCGAAATCCGTTATTCCCACCCGTTCTACAAAGCAGGGGGCTGATTAGTTCGATGACATGTCAATCATTTTTAATGCTACTCCTCCCGTAAATGTTGTGTGAAGGATAATTGTGCGGGTCCATGACTCCGGGCTGTATTAGAAATTGGACAACGGAGCAATCAGTCATGTAAAAAAACAAAAACAAACACAGGAAAACAGCACTAAAAGCATTAGCCCAATCTCTAGTGCATTAATGCTGTCGGTAAACACACAGAAATAAGTCACTTGTCTGCACATTAGCAATAAAAGGATTGTATAGTAATAGTTATAAATACTGTTTACTATACCCCTCCCCTCTCTCATATGCTATAAGCCACACACACACACACACACACACACACACACACACACGCATTATATGGACACACACACACACATTATATAGACTTCCATCAATTTCCTTGAGACTTATTCAGACCTCCAAACATGTTCACCTTCAAATTTCATGATTTACATTTCAGGCACCAGCTTTGCAGTTCTGAAAGGAAAAAGGTTCCCACAAGCTGAGTATTTAAACAGGTTCTGGTCACCACAACGTGGCATAAACCTGGTACATGCACATAAACACACTTTGCTAGTGCTATACAAGTGAGGACATTCCATTGAATTGTCTAATACTGAGTAAAAATAAATCTAAACCTGAACTTAACCTTAGTAACCAAAGGTAAATGATCATGATCTTTTAGTAAAAAAAGTTTGGAGGACCAGCAAAAAGTCCACACCTTTACAGATCTGACATGCATTCCTATCATTATGAGGACTTTCCGAACCCACCAGTGAGAAATATAAGGACACACACACACACACACACACACACACACACACACACACACACACACATTTCTTTCAATATATTTAGAAAATAATTTAATTATTTAAGTCTAAATACAACCAAAAATATGAGTTTCTTCTGAAAACGATTCAAGTTTTCAAACTAGCCTGACTGCGCCATCTAGTGGTAGGTTATCCATGAGCCTCACAGAACATAGTATTGAATTACATCATGTTATCAATTACACCAATTGTGATCAATTGACATTGAAAAGGAGACCAGCACAGGTGTGTTTACAGTCTGTCACAGTAGATCAGATGACTAATGCAGCCTGCATAAATGAACAGATGTCCAACAGCTACAGTTTGACAGCTATAGCTACATGTCCAACATTTGCTTTTATATTAAGGCATTCTTAGTTGTAGCTTGTTTCTAAAGTCAAGTGTGATCCATAGTGATAAACACAGTATAAATGCACATTAATCAACTGTACCGTGTGTTTAGGTGAAGTGAAATAATACTAATAGTGCAGCATATTCCTCCACAGGGAAATACAGTGTGATCTAGTGTGCATAAGTGACTGTACAATGAAAAGGGAGTATTTCCTCACCTATTATCAGTACAAGATGTGGATATTCAATGTTAAAGTTTCAATAGCAAACCTGCCACTTTTCAGTACATACAGGTCATAAATTGAATTTTCTGCAGTGGCCTCTGGCTCAAAATTCCTTGAGATACAGACACAGATCAGTTTCAACCCATCTGAACAAGAGAGACAAGTTAAAATACATTAATCAGTGGCTTGTCTCTGAACTGACTTGCTTGTAATATGAACCATGTCGCTCTATGTACATAAATTAGCTCAATACAAATCATTCCAAACAATAGTAACAAAAAATATTATATGTCATAAGTGAACAACAAGTTAAAAAAAATAGACAATACAACAAAAATGTAGGTTATAAACTGCTGAAGTTTTGCATCATTTTGAAGTCTATGCTATTAGCTTTCTGGTACATCCATGCTAAAAGCAGCTAATAGTCTAGCACACTGTAATTTATTCATATCCGGGTGATAGGGGTAACAACCCAAGCAAAATAGACAGACGTCCCTCTCCAGTCACCTTTTTCAGATCATATGGGAGGATTCCAAGGTATCAGACATAAATTTGAGATATGATCTCTCCACTGTGTCCTGGGTCTTCCCCAGAGTCCCTTCCCTTTTGGAAATGCCAGGGAGGCATCCAGGAGGCATCCTATCCAGGTGCCCAAACCACCTCAACTGGCTCCTCTTGACATGGAGGAGCAGCAACTCTACTCTGAGTCTTTCCCAGGAGTCTGAACTTCTCACCGTATCTCGGGTCTGGACAACCTGCAGAGAAAGCTAATTTCAGCCACTTGTATCCGCAATCTCATTCTTTCCTCCTTGGATCACTACCTTATTGTATTGGAGGGGTTTGCATGCCTACATGATCCCAGGAGCAAGGTTGTCCGGGCAATAGCCACTGGTAAACTTTCCCAAGACAAATCCTGGGTCCTGGATGATAAGCCAGACAAAAACGTAATCCAGGCAGGCTAGTAAAACACACCCTGTATTGTCTATGAAGTCACAATGTTGTAAGACATGCAGAATGAGGCCTGGCATTGTTCTGCTGAAACAGTCATTGGAAATGTTTTTTGGAAACCAGTTCTGCCATGAAAACTTGGGAAAAGGACTGAGAATAATTGTATTTTAATCCACAATGGGATGTGCAATACAAGGTAATGATAAATCGTAAAAAAATACAGAATACATGTGATGGAATCCAGATCCTAGCCCCCTTTGAGCAAGCCGAAGGCGACAGTGGAAAAGAAAAACTCCTTAGGACTAGGTGGAAGAAACCCAGAGAGGATCTGAGGCTCAATAAGGGAAACCTTAGGATATTAACAGAGAGATTAAGTATTAGAGCCTTTGGTGTAAGCCCTCTCCCCAGCCCAGGTCTTACAGCATTCAATCTCAAGCAGATACTGCTGGATAGACAGATGGCATGGGCAGAGCCAGCCCCTGGGCAAGAGGACTGGGACCCATCTGGTGGTGGTGGGGAGGAAGGAGGATTGGCATCTGAAATTGACAGAAGGAATACAAGATGCTTCCTTTTAAAGTTGAGTAGTAACTTGTGATTGGCCAGGAAGCCCAATGAAAGAGTGATGTAGTCAGGGTTCTAAATTAACATTTTTGATCATTTTTGATTTTTTAACTCTCTAAAGTTACCGGCCAATAAGAATTTCCACTAGCCAAATTTTATGCTGTAAAAATAAGAGAAATGAGTGCCACTGAATGCATTCATGTCATGTCATACGCCGTCATCGCTTTGCGATGGTAGGCTGCACAGACGAGTCACTTCTCTCCAATGCCATCTGTCTCTGGTTGCTTGTA
>BRDA01008623.1:26781-44686 GCA_036984385.1 Crenuchus spilurus | reverse complement strand
CTCCGTTGGCATTCCCCGGCCACGTTACACCTAATCCACCGTCGGCTTCCGCCCCAAGAGCCGCTGGACTAGGAGCCTGTCCCGTCGATCGACAACCCTGTACCTTACAGTGGTGCGATCCCCCTTTTCTCGGACTCGAACACGCCCTCCGACTCTCCATGGTCGATCTATATCAACTGCCCTGTCCGAGGATCAGGTCGCCGAGAACCCCGCCTTCGGCTGCCACCTAATCCACATTGCACCGGCCCCTTACGGTTGCCTCTGTGGGTGGTATATATATATATATATATATATATATTTTTTTTTTTTATTTATAAATTATTTTAACATTTTTTTAATTTATAATTTTAAATATATAAATGTTCTGTTTTTGTGTATTGATATACTCTGGTCCCCAACAGACTGTGCTAATCTCTCTCACTTATAATCGTGTATTAAGTGTAATTTTATTTATATTAGTTTTCTGTTTTCTAATTCTATAAATGATTTTTATTTCTTACTTTTAAGGATATTTAATTATATTTAATGTTGTTTTTATTAAGTTTTAAGTGTTAATTTTTCTTTCAATACTTATTTAACTTTTATTAAACTATTATTTATTAAACTATTATTTTTCAGCTATTTAGTTTCATTTTGAAGCACTTTGAACTGTGTTTTATGTATGAAAAGTGGATTATTATTATTAATACTGCCAATGGCTGGTATAGTGTAGTTGGCACTTGGCAGCCTGGGTTTCAAACTCTAGCCTACACCACACTACACTAGTGCGCGCTTGGACTTGACTCTACACTGTTTACACTTGTAACCTGACTGAAATGGAGTCACTTCTGGATAAGAGTGACAATCTTTTCTTTCCTTTCTTCCTGCCTTCCTTCCTCTGTTGACCTGCAGGGGTCAGCAGCTGCTGCAGAAGGAGCGGATGCTGAAAGAGGAGGTGGAGGAGATGAAGCTGACTTTAAGTACTACAGAGGAGAACCGAGCACGAGTCTCAGCTCAGAGCAAACATATGGTGAGAATTGCCTGTCAGACAGTCGGTGTCACCAGCTCATCACTCTGCTAATGTGTTAGTCAGTAAAGTCCATGTACTTAAATGTTAAAAGTACCATCACACTACTTCTCTGCATTTTCATGTTTTTCCCTTCACTCATTTAAGTGGACCGATTTACCAGGTGTTCAGAAGGAAACCAAACGTTTGAAGTACCAGAATACAGACATACATTAAAAAAATAATATGAAGTATATTTTTGATCATAATTTAAATTTTATAAAGGAGGAATTTAAAGTCATTAAATGTAAAGTCACATATTTCAAGCCATTTTTGTTTTAATGTTGACTTGTGGCTCATGAAAATCAGAAATCCAGTAGAATATTTTATGTTGAGTTTGAGTAAATTAGATTCGATTAAATTCAACTTTGTCATTGTGCAGAGTCAATGAAATGCAGTTAGCATCTAACCAGAGGTGCTGTGTGCAGTGTTATTTACATAAAGTGCAGGAAGTCTTCATTGAGGTTGTAGAAATTTGAATATGTCTATTGCAAATAAATAATATATACAGTACATATGTGTGAGAGAGCAGATATAAAGTGTATGAACAGTGCAAGAATGCAGTTCGAGTTAAAGTGGCAGTGTAAAGGTCAGCAGGATCACAGCCTCTGGGAAGAAGCTCTTCCTGAGTCTGCTAGTCTGTAAGCAGAGGCTCCTGTAGCGCCAACTACTAATGACCATCATTACTCTGACTGATTGGCCAGCTCATGAGCTATAAGCCACACTGATCAACATTAAAACTAAGAAAGTCTGAAGTGTCACTTTACATGTAATCAATATAAAATAAGAGTATTATGATAAATATAAATATTGTTCTTTTTTTCAGGAAAGAGAGAACCAGACTCTCATCACAAAGATTGCCTCTCTGCAGGAAGAGGTACATCCATCCATTCAAACATAATGATGAGTGATTATGTAGCCCACTGCAGAGCTTTTTTTTAATTCAGTCATTGTAGCTCTGTGGTGATTTTTCTGCCTACATCACTTGTTTTTGTACATTTCTTCATGCCATGTGTGTAAATTAACAGAGAAATGATGATAGCAGAGATGCTAACAGTATATCTACTGTTATTTATTTTTTAGTATTTACTGTAAATGGAATTACAGTATGGGACTGTACAATAACTGTTTTATGGTAATTTTACAGTACATGAAAGCATTTACAGGATATGTATGTGTGTGTGTATGTATGTGTATGTGTGTGTGTGTATATATATATATATATATATATATATATATATATATATATATATATATACACACACACAAGTAAAGTTTATTTTATATTGTAAAATGCTTTACTGGGGTTGTATGTTGTCAGTATACAGTAATACTATGAATAGCCTTGATATTCACAGTATTACTGTATTTTTACCAAATATAGTCTTATTTTTGTAATTTGGCTGTATTTTTAGTTACTATGAACAGCACTTAATGACTTATTTACATTGTATGCAGGTCTTGCTCCTCTTTTCATGACATATAGTGGGGGAAAAAAGTTTTTGGTCAGCCACTGATTGTGCAAGTTCTCTTACTTAGAAAGACAAGAGAGGCCTGTAATTTTCATCATAGCTACACTTCAACTATGAGAGACAAATGAGAAAAAAAATACAGGAAATCACATTGTAGGATTTTTAAATAATTTATTTGTAAATTATGGTGGAAAATAAGTATTTGGTCAATAAACAACCAGACCTCCACAAGGCTGGGATAGGCTACAGGACAATAGGCAAGCAGCTTGGTGAGAAGGCAACAACTGTTGGCACAATTATTAGAAACGGGAAGAAACACAAGATGACTGTCTGGGGCTCCATGCAAGATATCACTTCATGGGGTAAGGATGATTCTGAGAAAGGTCAGGAGTCAGCCCCGAACTATACAGGAGGACTTGATCAATGACCTGAAGAGAGCTGGGACCACAGTCTCAAAGAGAACCATTAGTAACACACTATGCCATCATGGTTCAAAATCATGCAGGGCATTCAAGTTCACCCTGCTCATGCCAGCACATGTCCAGGCCCATTTCAAGTTCGCCAATGACCAGAGGAAGCATGGGAGAAGGTCATGTGTTCAGATGAGACCAAAATAGAGCTTTTTGGTACTCAAGTCCACTCGCCATGTTTGGAGGAAAAAGAACGCTGAGTTGCATTCCAAGAACACCATACCATCTGTGAAGCATGGGGGTGGAAACATCATGCTTTGGGGCTGTTTTTCTGCAAAGAGGACAGCACGACTGATCTGTGTTAAGGGAAGAATGAATGGGGCCATGTATCATGAGATTGTAAGCCAAAACCTCCTTCCATCTGTAAGAGCATTGAACGTGAAACGTGGCTGGGCCTTCCAGCATGAAAATGATCCCAAATACACTGCTCAGGCAGTGAAGGAGTGGCTCCGTAAAGGTCCTGGAGTGGCCTAGACAATTTGTGGAGGGAGCTGAAAGTTCATGTTGCCCAGCAACAGCCCCAAAACATCACTGCTGTAGAGGAGATTTGCATGGAGGAATGAGCCAAAATACCAGCTACAGTGTGTGCAAACCTGGTGAAGACTTACAGGAAACGTTTAACATCCGTCATTGCCATGTTACAAAGTATCGTGTTGAACTTTTGTTATTGACCAAATACTTATTTTCCACCATAATTTACAAATAAATTACAGACCTCACTCGTCTTTCTAAGTAGGAGAACTTGCACAATCAGTGGCTGACCAAATACGTTTTTCCCCCACTGTATCTATCTGTCTGTCTGTCTCTCTCTTCTTCCTAATCAATTGATTTTACTTCTCACTCCATCGGTAACTGCTTCACAATAACAAGAACCAGAGAGTGTCTGTGGAAGCGGACGAGCTTCAGCAGAAGATGAAGAAATTGTGTGATGTCAATGCTGATCTGCAGGTATTCATGCAGCTTATGATGCTTTTTATTGGTTTTACACAAGCAAGGAGGTGAAACAATGTTGTTTTTGGACATTTACTTCCAGGCCCAGGTCCATTCTTTTGATGCTGTCATGGCTGAGAAGGAGACCGTAATACTGGAGGTAAGTACATACACTCATTGTTCATTTTAGCTCCACTCTTCACCCTGTTCAGGACCCCCTTAGAGCTTGTGGATCATTCTCAGTGACACTGATGTGGTGGTGTGTTAGAGCTGTCCACTCACTGGTTGGTCCTCTAGTCCTGACACTGTTGGCTGGTTGGTCACTATTTTCACTTCAGTAGTGTCACTGAGGTGTTTAAAAACACACACTGACACACCACCACCACATCAGTGTCACTGAGAATGATCCACCAGCTCTGTATGGTCCAAGAACAGCAAAGTATAGAGAGAAACCAGCCATTCAGTCATTGTTTGGCAGGAGTTTCCCATCTGATTTAATAACATTGTTCTGCAGAAAACTCGGCAGATCGAGGAACTGAAGACTGCGGTGATGGAGTACTCGTCAGTAACCGAAGTAAAGACTTACACACTCTCTCACTTTGCCTGTCTGACCTCACATGAAGATAAAGCTGAACTCTTCTGGTTGATCTTCACAGTTGCTGAGAGCTGAAAAGAGCAATTTGGAGAGCCAGTTGCAGCTCATGCAGCCTGACATGTAAGAGTGTCCCCAAACTTTACACACACACCATCCGGTAATACACTATATGGACAAAAGTTTTGGGACGCCTGCTTTTTTGCTGTTTTTTCCAAAGGCTTTTCTTCCATAGGCTTTACTCCACACCTGGCATTCTATTGGCATGACTTCTCTACAGGGACTAGACAAGCTGTGTGTATGTCAGCTTAAAGTAGCTGAATGCATTAATTAGAAGGGGTCCACAAACCTTTGGCCACATTGTGTATCAGAGTTCTCACATGTCTAAGTCCTACATCAACAGGTGTGTTTGTATGTGTGCAGTCCCGGTCTCTCTCTCTCCGTGGCGTACAGACTGAATCAGACGGGTTCTCTGCAGACAGAGCTGGCCCTGGCACAGCAGAATCCCATTGAGGTGTGTGTATGTGTGTGTGTGAGAGAGAGGGAGAGAGAGATCTCCTTTGTGCACTCTTATAATATGAGTGAATTGCACACTCAACTCCCACTTGCACTTAACTGCTATTCACATCCCTCCCACTGTAGATTAGCCACTCAGCAACAACAGCCAGTAAATTAGCACCAAAGCTCAAAACATACGGCCACCATGTTGCTTTATTTATAGTACAGTAGATGCTTTTAGTGTAAAAATCCACTAAACTCCTACCTTTCACAAGAACTAAGAAGAATGTTACCTCCTGATCCTTACTGGTTTTAGATTAGTTTTATCAGGATGCCTGTAATTCCTACTCAATGTGTTAAAATGTGTCACATGATCTTATGCTCACACTTATTATTTATTAGCTTATATATTTTCTTTTAGTATTTTTGAGTTTTCTGGTTTATTTACAGGTGTATTAGTTTACGATCAGATGTGTAAGGATCTCACAGTGAAACAGTTCAACTGTGGTTATAATCAGCCTCGCTTTTACCATCAATTTCAGTCTCTTTCCTCCACATAAAGCTCTCGCATGTCCAATCAGACCAAGTCGATGATTGAGTGACTCTGCAAAAGCACTAATATGTGTTGCTTTGTGATAGTGAAGGTCTCCAGGACTTAATACAGCCAAAGAGTGTGTGTGTGTGTGTGTGTGTGTTTAGGGTACAGATCATTTCTCCTCCATCTGTGTGGCTTCACCGTTGGATGTGACGCTGGATCGTGAAGTCCTCCTCCTTCTGCACGGACCCACACCCGAGCAGATATCTCTGGAGTTCAAAACTCTGATTAACAGACTGGTAACACACCTTTCCTGCTTAAATTTTTCGCTCAACCTGGTGTTATTTACATATAGATGCAAGTATATAAACACTGGCCACTTCATTAGGTACACACAGCTTGTATCTCCACTCTGTGTCATACAGGTGCACAGACTGTAGTCCATCTGATTGTTTGTATATTTTCACTCCAGTAGTGACTCAGAGGTGTTTAAAAACACAGACTAACACACCACCACCGCATCAGTGTCACTGAGTATGATCTACCAGCTCTGTGGGGGTCCAAGAACTACAAAGTTTAGAGAGAAACTCCTGAACTACAGTCTGTACCTAATGAAGTGGCCAGTGTGTGTAGGCTGTATATTTGTGGTGTGTGTGATGTGTTTCAGAGGCGAGAGTTTGAAGAGGACACACACACAGTTCTGGAATCTCTTCGAGGCCTGACAACAAGCCAGGAGCCTCAGGACAGCAGTGAAGTAAAGCTCCAGGTGAAAAATAAGGTTGAATTACTACAGTGTCCCGTTGAATTCTTTACTCAAGTGATGGTGAATAACTAACACTAATGGAGATCTGGTGATGAAATAAATCTCAGTCTGTGTGAAAAAAATCTGACATGCCTGATTACAATGTGGGAATACTAGTGAGGCCTGGTTTTGCTTAACCGGATATGTGAATTCTCCAAATTCCTTTGTATAGGCTGCATCTCATCCACATTACAGTAAACCCCTTTGCAGAAGGATGGTGCCTGGTTACGACAGTGCAACCAATTAGATGATGAGGAGCTCAGTGCTGGTTATTTTCAGCAAGTCACATGCCAGCATAATGGAAATTTCTTTTTTTTTTTATTGACAGTCCTTTCAAATAGACCCTGGCCACCTAGGTCACCAGATTTGTCACCACCAGTTTGTGTTTGTGGGGCAATCTTAACCCTTTTTAATCTTTTTACCAAGAAAGAAGAAATTGGATTCTTTTTTTGGATGCAGTGGGGAGTAATAATAATTATTATCAATAATAATTGTTATTGATGATGATGATGATAATAATAATTAATAATAATAATAATAATAATTAATAATAATAATAAATATTAATAGTAGTAATAATTAATAACAATAATAGTAGTAGCAGTAATAATAATAATAGTAGTAATAACTAATAATAGTAATAATAATAATTAATATTAATAATAATAGTAGTTAATAATAATAATATTATTGCAATGTGCAACAATAATAATAATAATAATAATAATAATAATAATAATAATAATAATAATGTTGTTTTAGAGACCATACAATTGTTCTTATGTACATTAAACATGCAATGAGATGCACTTTATGGTAAAATAAGAACACAGACTGTACAATAATTTTACAAAATACAATAATTTTGTTCACTTTTTAAAACTAATGTGTGGTGGTCTAACATCACTGATGGTTCAGCATCTGATTGTTTATTCCTGCGGTAGTTACGAAGCTCCCGGTTTACATTTGGACAAGACTGAGCTCCATTTCTGACCTCTAGTATATGATTTTTAGCCTAATACCTCTACCGATTGGTAGAGATGGCACAAGCACATTGTGTTAAGCTCAACTTTGTTCTTCAGTAAGATATAGTGACTTAATTGTGCTCTACTAAATGGTTGAGCAGGATGTTAAAGGGTTAGGGGATGTGTATACAGAGACCATAGCTTTCTGGATGCTGGACAGTTTCACACAGACTGAGGTTTATTTAAACCACATTTCATCACCAGATCTTCATTAATATTAGTCACCATCATTTGGGTAAAGAAGTAAATGGGGCACTCTGTTGGAAAGCATCAGATGGCATTGTTGTAACTGTACTGTGAAGCTGAAATGATGTCAGTAGATTAGATAGTCATCAATTACACATATTATGGCGTGAAAAAAGGGGAGATGCACAGTATTTATACAGTTGAATATATAAATAAATAAATATATATACTGAAGAGCACTTGATGTGAAATGCAGTTTTGCCCCAAATTAACATTTGTTGAATAGGATGAATGCTTTAGTTCATCACAACAATAACGGAGCATCCGTCATGATGCTGAGGTATGTGTAGAGGCTTACAGCGCCTAAACTAATGTGTGAGAGTGTCGGTGAAAGATCATTTGCATATTGCAGCCTTCGACAGTATCCGTGCTGGCAGAGGTCATTATTGTATAAGTATATACTGAGCCTCTAGCTAATATCCCTTCTAATTAATATAATGATGTGTGTGCGCCTTGTACACAAGTGTGTGAGCAGGGACACACTGCGCTGAGCACATGAACCTGTGACCTAGAGATAAGTACCAACAGCGTGCAGGCTGCTCGTCAAGGCCAGCTCGCGCAGTTATACCAGTGTTAAACATGTCTGCCGTCTGCCTGGTGTGGTCACTCCGTAGGGCCTGCGGGTGCAGCTGGAGCAGCGCCGGGCTGAGTGGGCTCATGGTCTGGAGCAGCTGAGGCAGTATACAGACTCTCTGGAGAAGGAGCTGCTGAAGTTGACCAGTGACATGCGCCGCTCCCGCACTGAGTTACTACACCTGTCCAACAGGTGAGTGAGTGGAAACGGATACTCCCATAAAATGCTGGCATAGGTTGGCATGTGAGGCTAATTAGCTTAAACTGAATATAATTATGCTAAGTTAATGTGTTTTGGGTTTATTAGCTTAGAAAGGTGAATAAGGCCTGTAGTTATAGTGTAGTGTTGGATGCAGTTAGGGCCAGATGTTTGCAGAAGAAATGATAACCAAATGTGTGTATTAAAACATTAGAATATGGTGAATTATGGCTCATAATTGAATTCAAAAAAGGTAAACTGTCTTTTTATATTTATTACACAAAGTGTCATTTTTCTAACCTTTTTTATAGTTTTGTGTTGATCAGTGTGACTTATAGCTCACAAAACAGTACAGTATATATAATAATGTCAATTTTGTCATTTGACTTTCGGTCTTTTTATAATTTTTGTCAACATATTTCAAGGCTTTTTGTTTTAATGTTGACTTATAGCTCATAAATGCAGTATTATATGTGATGGTGATGGTGAGTAAATGACTATAGACAGCACAGTAAACCCCCCGTATTCGCGGGGGTTAGGGACCAGGCCCTACCGCAAATAGCGCAAATCCGCAAATACTTGTAACCCCCCCTACAAGTGCTTATAAGTACCTATTTTGATGGTTAAATCCAACCATATGCCTTAAACTATCATCCTTAACACTTCAGAAACGCGTGTAAAGACATAGAAAATAAAGTTTACTCTCTCTCTCGATCTCTGAGAGCTGCTTACACTTCGCCACTTAAACTTTGTGCTGGAAGCCTAAGAAGAAGCTGGGCGTTTAGGCGGCGTCTTAGGGGTAAAAGAAAAGCAAAACTAGTCAGGTCTATGGGTGTTTTGTGCGCATAAGCCAATGAGAGCTGGCCTTGTACGGCCATCTGAATGCCAGCCAATAGCGTTCGAGTATTGGAGCATGCACGTACCCAACTGTTGTACAGTGCATATGTTCTACAGAACAAACAACAAATTTGTGGGTTTTCAGCAAATAACAAGTAAATATGTTCTAGAGAAAATTCCGCGAATAGGTGAATCCGCGAATGCTGAACCAAGAATAGGAGGGGGTTCACTGTATAAACACTGTGTATCTCTCAGAGCTACAGCTGCCACATTCCTAATATCAACACTCCTGAACCAGAGACATCAGAAGTGTCTTACCTGGACTAAGCAGAACCAGAACTGCTCCAACATCCTCTTTTCTTTACATTTCATTAGTAAATCAGCTCCTAGAGTCTGAGAGACACACAATCCAAGCTGTCTGAAGTCCAGTGTGCAGTTTCTGCAGTCTGTGATGGTTTGAGCTGCTGCTGTTGGTCCACTGTGTTTAGTCTAAAGTCAACACCTACCAGGAGATTTTAGAGCACTTCATGCTTCCATCTGCTGACTAGCTTTATGGAGATGCTCAGCAGCTGCCCACAGTGCCAACTACTACTGACCATCATATTACTGTGACTGAGCTATAAGCTACACTGATCAACATTAAAATATGACGGTTTACTTTTTTGATGCGAGAGGAGCAATTCTTGCTGACTTTCCCCTCCCGGCCATTTTTGGTTTAGTCTGAGAGAGCCCGTCTCTAAGCGTGGAAACCTGCCATGTGTCAGATTACAGTTGAAGGAGGGGGGAGGTAAGATAAAAAGGCAGGGGGGCACTGTTATCAGGCTGGGTGTGAGGACTTGGGGGCTGCTGCAGCTGGGACTGGACTTTAGAGAAGATGGGACACTGCATGGGCCTACGGATTGGGTACAGTATGTCCTGCTTTTCTTGCTAATAGTTAAGGTCAGAATTGGCTTATGGCATCACAAACGGTCCTGTAAAGAAGCAAAGCTGCAGCAGTTTATCAGAGGTGTGTGTGTGTGTGTGTGTGTGTGTGTGTGTGTAGGGTGCAGGAGCAGGAAAATCAGAAACAGCAGCTACGTGAGGAGCTGGATCAATTAAAGACCCCACAGGACAGCAGAGAGGTCAGCAGTCAGACACCAGACAACGTGCAGCAGGTATCTTCCTCAACCCGCGCAGCATCATCACCCCCAACAATGACTCCTATTAGTCACCTTCTAACTTTTAAACCATCTCTTATCTTACTGATGTTTGTCAGGCTTTGACCTTTCAGAGTAAAAGCAAGTTTATTATCTCTGCAGTGAATCAGGTACAGGCCAGAGTTGAGCTGTTAGGAGCCACATGTGTGGGTGCTGCAAATGTTTTCAGACCAGGATGAGTTTTTGAATGTTAGTCTCTGTGGCTTTTTGCATTTTGTATACAAGTAGTGCATTTAAAAACAACCAGACTTGCTCTCACGTGCTGAGAATGACCATCAATCTTTATTTGCCAATTAACATATATGTACGATTTGGAAATGATGCAACAAGCTTTAATATTTAAGCAGTAATAGATGAGAGGGAGTGCGATAGCATGAGATATCGGCAATGTTGTCCTCAGACCAAGTACTGAAGATCAGTATACCAGCCAAGATCTCTCGCTATAGCACCACCCTCAAGTGTATTATTGTGTTTCCTCATCTTTCCCTCAATACCTGTTTATTATACAGTCAGTACACAGATATACTGAACAGTCTTTCATTAAACCACTCACAGCTAATATGTTAATGATGGTTTTTACGTAACTTTCACCTTCCTCACAGTATCACCTCACATTTAGTTTGCAGATGTCCAAATGCACCTGCGATGAGTCTCTTCGCTGCTCTTCTTTTGTGGGAGTCATAAGTGGGGCGGCCATTTTTGTTGCACGGCAGTCATAAATGAACTGATATAAAATTGCTCAAACCTGCACAGCTACTATGGAGAAAGTGATCTAGTACAGAAAGTGTTGATAAGCCATGAGCAGTTTTAATATTTCTAAAGTAAGGACTTCATACAAGGGATTTGCCTTAGTGCAGGTTTGAAAAAAACAGTATAGCATGAAAGACGGTACACAAACAAATGGCTAAAATGTGTGTAATGTGATCTAGCTGCATAAGTACAGATAAAACCAGTACTGGAGTACTGAGGTGCACAAATACAGTAAGTACAGATGAGAGAAATAAGAGTAAAACAAATAAGAATAAAGTAACAAGGACTCAAAAGCTAGTTTCCAAAAACATCAGATCTAGATAGGAAGGCTGTTTCAAAGCCTTGGAGTCACCTTTTACTCTTTTCCTGATCTGCGAAACTCACAAAAATGATTGGTCACCTCATCTCACGCCTCTTTATGGATTATTTAGCTGGAAAAATTCAGTTATACACACTGGTGACAGCTCATGTACTGCTTTAAAGACCCATAATTACACTTAACAGCAGACGCTGATGTTAAAATTGCTTTTAAAATGTAATGCTTTGTCTCAGTGTGAATGGGTGAAATTATCTCCTGTGCTTTTAATGTCACCTCAGGTTGAGGAGGACCTGGACGGCTCGTCGCTGGAGTGGGATGAGGAGTATGTGCTGCCCACGTCTGCTGCTGGGGGGAAGCCAGCTGTGCTCGGATCAGATGAAGAGAAGGATCACAGGGAGCCTGACCCTGGGCAGGGGAAGGTAGAAGAGAGACGATGTGAAGAAGCTGGAAAACGACAGTTGAGCAGAGAGAGGGAGGCCACGCATGATTCAGGAGTTGAGATTGGGGAGCTGGGAGGCTCCACTCTGTCCCAGAAGAGTCTACCAGACTGCACAGAAGAGAGGGAGACATCTGGTGAGATTAGGACTCTTTTTAATGTATTTATGTACATAGGTGAGTTGGACTGTGTATAGTGATGGTTCTCAGTTTGGGGCAGAGGGTCTTTGGCTAATTATGGGAACTGGCTTGTATATAGGCCAGGTTTCACTCACTTTATACCATAAAATGTCTTGGAGTAATGATATCAGCTGTGTGTGAAGGTGTGCTCATAGATGTAGCAAAAATATCAGTTTAAGAATCCTTAGGTTTGAGAAAGGTGCTATATAAATTATTTTATTTTATTATTATTATTTTATTATTATTATTATTATTTTATTATTATTATTATTTTATTATTTTTATTATTATTTTATTTTATTTTATTATTATTATTATTATTATTATTTTATTTTATTATTTTTATTATTATTATTTTATTATTATTATTTATTACTATTGTTATTATTGAACTATTAGCAGAATTTCTGCTGAGATTCCCATGCATGTACAGAAGATCATCTTCCACTTCTAGTAAGGGGTTTGTGACCCCCAGAATGTCCAAATGCTGTACAGAAGGACTCTACAAAGTGCACCTATATGGTCAGAAGAGATGTGTGACTAATTTAAAAGGCTCACGTTGATCCTCTATGTTCTCTTCGGCCTCTGATGTTGATGATGACACTGGTCCTGATCCACTAATGCTGACGCGCTGTAGAGGACACTTGCTATCCGAACTCCTTAGAGAATATAATCCCTTCTAATCCCCGCAGTCACAGGGCAAGCAGCCATGCCTGAAGCTTAACCTTAAGGCCTGGAAACTCAAGGGCCTCCTGGCTCCAGACCCCAGCCTTCTATGGCTGTTCTGCCCCAGACACGATGCCTTGTTTGGCTGCACTCAGAGAGACTTGGGTCCTGAGAGCAGAGCTCAAAGAGCTAATCCACTGGCCTCCTTACTGCATGACTGCAGAGCAGCCATCAGAAACTGCGCACATGATTAGCGGTATTCTGCTGTCATAACAAGAGTAGTGAGGTTGCTGTGGGGGCATGGGGAGTGTTAGGGAGGCTGTGTGTGAGTAAATCTCTTATCCAGATTACACTTTTTACCTCTTTTGTTTCAGTAACTGCACTTGGTGGTGAAAAACAGCTCCAAGAACACGATGGACCAAAGCAGGTACAGGTCAGTCTTGGCTGTGTTCCAATAAGTCATGTTAACTTGGGCTTCTTTTGAAGTCTTTACCCTTTCGTGGAAGGTGGTCACTACAGTGAACAGTTATTAAATCATTATCTTTGGGCTTGATTGGGTTTTCTTACAATGCAAATTAATTTGATGTCAAAATAATAATAATAATAATAATAATAATATTTTTTATTATTATTGTTATTGTTGTTATTGTTATTATTTACAATAACAAATTATTAGTAAAGCCTCAATCGGGGTAGATAACGCTCACTGAAGTGCTCACAGATCACTAAAGGCTTCTTGACCAATGAAAAGCTTTCTGAATAATTAATAATGGATTTCATTGACTGCTGCCAAATAACTCAATCTGGGGAAAGGAGTTACCCAGCCTCATAACTTAGCCTCTTTACCCACATTCTTTATCCAGCCTCTTTATTCGGGCTCTCTACCTGGCCTCTTTACCCACCTTCTGTACCCGGCGTCTTTACCTACCATCTTTAACCGGCCTCTTTACCCACCATCTTTACCCCGGCCTCTTTACTCTAACTTTACCCAGCCTTATAGTTACTAAACTGTTCATTAACCACTGAAATTAAGTCTGCAGCTGTTTCTCTTCTCAGGTGCTGAATCCACAGATGTCTTTGTATTATTATTATTTTATTCAGTGTTACGAGGTTTACCTTGTGGCATTAGAGCCCCACACTGAGTTATTTTTGTGCATTTTATGTGTTTCTAAGAAAATTCCAACCCTGTTGTGCTCCACACCATTTTCATATAAATTAGTTCTGTATTTACCTGAATGTGGCCACAAAGCACATGGTAAACAAAAATGGATGGTTGTTTTTTGAGCGCAAAAAGGAAAATCTGGTCCACATCTATTGCCCTGTACAACTTGCTGGAGTTGTCGTTGCCCTTTGGCGGTGTGCTCACTTATTGATGGATTGGTGGGCCAGAACCAGGTCACTAATATTCTGATATGACATCACTTATTTACAAGAACAAAACCTGATGGATGTTTTCATAATTTGTGCATGAAAGGTTAAGGTGAGTCTGGTTCCTCCCAAGGTTTCTTCCTCCAGTCTTGAGAGTTTTTCCTTGCCACTGTTGCCTTCGGCTTGCTCTCATCGGGTTTAGATTCAGATTGTTTGATATTAAATATGTAAAGCTGCTTTGTCACAACGCCCATTGTAAAAAGCGCTATATAAATAAATTTTGATTGATTGATTGATTAAGAAGTTTAAAATGAGTGACGTATGATGTTAAGAAGTACGCACTTCTAAACTGGTCTGAACAGAGTCATTGTTTATTGTATTTGCTGTGGTCAGAAACTAACCAATGATGAGGGTCGAGAGGAGAGCAGAACAGATAATGTAGTCAAACACACGTATGCAAAAAACATCTGAAAGTGCGTATTGTTTTTAAGCTGAGTTTAACTTTAACTAGCTTAGGACCCAGTATGACTTGGTGGGGGCTTTAAAAAGACTATTTTTGTGTAGATTAATGCTACTTCTGCCATCAAAGACAACTCTTGGTATGAGAAGTGATGATCTAGAATTAGTTTTGGTGACAATGAGCAGCATTAATGCACTCATTGGCCACTTCATTATCTCCACTGACCATGTAGGTGAAATCCACTCTAACACACCACCACCACGTCAGTGTCACTGAGAATGATCCACCACTGATGCACTGATGCTTGGTCAGTGGTTACAGCTAGTCCAGGGCCAGCCTGTAAGAGCCACTGGTGCATACATCCTGACACGTTTAAACACAGAGCCGGGTAGTCACATGCATGTCATTAGCATAGATTTGCATGGCAAATTCTTTATGTGCACATTCAACTTGCTTCAGTATTCAAAAGCAGCCAAATCAGAATGGCTCATCTGTGGAGATAAATGCAGTAAACTTCATTTAAATGGAAGTTTTGCTCACTGTTTCTCTGGCCCCTGCAGGAGAAAGCCAGACTCCCAGAATGCACCGGGTCTGAGGACACCCACGGGCAGGCTGTCTGTTGCGATGTGAGCGAGCCTGCTTCTCCTTCTCACTCCCACACTCAATGTGCTGGTAAGATCTCTCTAATGCATTTGTTTATTTTAGATACTCAGTGTTTTTATGTAGAAGAGTGTACTCGACACTAGATTATTTAGAAAACTGTAATCCTGCGTGATCTGGATTTAATATATTTTCATATTCATTATATGTAAAGCGACAGTTTAGTTTTAATGTTGATCAGTGTGACACACATCTCATGTAAATCAGCTCCTAGAGTCTGAGAGAGACACAATCCAAGCTGTCTGAAGTCCAGTGTGCAGTTTCTGCAGTCTGTGATGGTTTGAGCTGCTATTGGTCCTGTGTTTAGTCCAAAGTCAGAACCTACAAGGATATTTTTGAGCACTTCATTCTTCCATCTGCTGACGAGCTTTATAGAGAGATGCCCAGCAGCTGCCCACAATGCCTACTGGCCATCATATTACTGTGACTGATTGGCATTTCTTAAGCTGTAAGCCACACTGATCAACAATTTTTGATGTGTGACTAATTTCTTCCACACCACGCACCACAATCTGTGCCATGAGCAACTTGACCAATCACCTGTTCTAGAAGAATTTATTTTTTGCTGAAATTAATGCACTTCTCCATTTCCAAACCATGTGTCCTAATATGATACTCACCCTCCAGATAAACCAACTCTGGACCTTCCAGAAGCCTTCTCTAGTCCTCTACCACAAGACCAGGTGACCTTGGTCCATGTCCCAAGCCCGTCCACTGACCTCACTCCCCCAGAGTCCACTACAATGGTACCTCCCACTAGTGACCAGCCTGGACCAGGCCAGCATGAGAGGTGAGAACTGTCCCAGCTGTTCCCCAAACGTTCCATTTTGGTTGTGAAAACATTGTATTAGAATGTTCCCTCTAAATGAATTTTTACGCTTTTTTAACATTCTCAGAATGTCTGTTATGAGAGTGTTCCCAGAACATCATATCAACCTTATTTGCAACAACAATCTAACATTCTATCAATGTTGTCATTGAACATTCTGACAACTTTCAGCATTGTTCTCAGAACACTGCCCTAATGTCCCAATTTGTTTGCGGGAATTTTTGGTTAAATTGGAATGTTCCCACAACATGAAATTGTCCAGTTTTCCAAATGTTCCCAGAACGTCTTTCTAAAATTCCAAGTCACATTGACCTCACCTCGACCTCACTTGAATTTTCACGTGTGTGTTAACAAATGCTCCCAGAACATCACCACAACCTCATTTGCAAAGACAATTTAACATTCTGGGAATGTTGTTCCACTGATGCTCCGTTTTGGTTGTAGTCATGGTGCATTGGAATGTTCCCTCAACATGAAGTTGTCAGTTTTCTGAGTGTTCCCAGGACACCATTCAGATGTTATGAGAACTTTCCCAGAATGTCACCTTAACATCATTTCCAATGATAGTTTAACATTCTAGGAATGTTGTGAAATTTAAAATGTAAATACTTGCATTTTTAAAATGATTTTTTTTTTAAACATTCCTGGAATGTTTTTCTTAATTTGAGTGTTTCCAGAATATCACCTCAACCTTATTTGTGACAAATTACTTTAAACATTCCATTAATGTTACTGAGAGAACATCTGCTTATAACATTGGGAGCCTTTTGACATAACATTTGTCAATGTTGTGGGAATGTTTCTTCTTGGCTGGGGTGCTTTTATAAAATGATCTTATATAAAATAGGATCGGATTTCATATATGCTTTTTGATCTCACCCCACCCCATCTTTTCCTGATGTGAATGAACAGTCATCAAAGCTGGTCACTGCCACTAGGTATGACTGTGTATGTGACAAACTTGACACCTGACACCTAAGAATACTGGATACTGCTGGACTCTATCGGCGCCGGCCCACTCAGTCACACCCTGTGCTCTCATTTGCTAGTCAAAGTAGTATTTTTCCTCTCCTGGTGTTTGCTGTCTGTGCTCGGGTTTGCTGAGTAGGTTATTGATGGCGGCATGCTTTGCATGGCCGCCACACATCTGCGTGCCGAGGCGGTTGGGGCACACTGCCTCTCTGACTCGCCATAAGTCAGTAAGCCCAGCTGCATCCTGGGTGCAAGTGGAACAAGTGCAAAAGTATCCTGTTGTCATTCTTTCATTGTGATCTGATTGATTATCTGTTTGTTTTGTTGTGATTCAGTGCTCCCCGACAAGCTGCAGAGAGAGGACGTGAAGGAGAACAGGACCACGCGGTCAGTATGAGCAACTCTCAGGTCAGTTGGCGGAACTCACTTGATGTCAAAGGGGAGACTTCCTTAACTCTAGTGGCGCTTCTCTCTCTTTCGTATACACACTACCTCTCTTTCTCTACTTCCTCTTCTCTTTTTTCTTTGCTGTGTTCTCTCTCTCTCTCTCTCTTTGAGTGGTTTTAAGAAGCACTGATGTCTGATAACTAGCAGTAACATCCTTCAGTCTGGGTAAGTTGGCTCCCATGTTTTTTTATATGTAGATTCTCTTATAGCTCATGAGTTGGCCAGTCAGTCACAGTAGTATGATGGTCAGTAGTAGTTGGCACTGTGGGCAGCTGCTGGGCATCTCCATAAAGCTTGTCAGCAGATGGAAGCATGAAGTGCTCTAAAGTCTCCTGGTAGGTGTTGACTTTGGAGTAAACACAGTGGACCAAGAGCAGCAGCTCAAACCATCACAGACTG
>BRDA01008623.1:0-12448 GCA_036984385.1 Crenuchus spilurus | reverse complement strand
ATTAGTAAATCAGCTCCTAGAGTCTGAGACACACAATCCAAGCTGTCTGAAGTCCAGTGTGCAGTTTCTGGAGTCTGTGATGGTTTGAGCTGCTGCTGTTGGTCTAAAGTCAACACCTACCAGGAGATTTTAGAGCACTTCATGCTTCCATCTACTACTGACCATCATATTACTTTGACTGATAGACCAACTCATGAGCTATAAGCCATAAATAGATTTTTTTTTTTTTTTTAATATTTCACCTTTTTGAATGAAATGATGAGTTAATTGAACATTTTCACAATATTCTCATTTAGATCATTTAGCAGCACCTGCTGGACGTCGTCTGTAAACACACTTGGGTTCCACAGTCATGTTTGGTGTTTCTCAGAGGTGATCATGGTAGTGTGCGCTTGCCTTGAGAAGCAGCTGCAGTCGTCTGAGCGTTTGAGTACTTTAATAACATTGCTTTAACAGCTTTTCTCTGACCTTGCGTTTGTGACATTTCTCAGTTTTCTGTAACACGACGAGCTGCCTTCCGATGTCACTCCAAACTGACTTCGCTGTTCTCTCTGCTCAGTGTTGCAGGAAGCTGGTCGAGTTCCTTTTTATACTGATCTTGATTTTATGTACCATTACGTACACTCTCTGGTTACTTTATCCAGCCTGTTCTTCAGGACCAGCTCAGAGCTGATGGATCATTCTCAGTGACACTGACGTGGTGGTGGTGTACATCAGTGTCACTGAGAATGATCCACCACCCAAATAAAACCAGCTCAGTACAATGAGGTGGTCATGATATTCTGATATGACTGTGCACGACCAGTGAGGGTCCATCACATTGCAACTCTGTAGAGTATCTCCTTTAATATCCTCAGTGATGCAGATAATAGAGATATTGTGGATCAGTGTAAACAGGAATCTTCTCCGCTGCTGATGGAGTAACTGCCTCGCTTTCTCTGTTGCAGGATGAAATAAGAAAGTTAATATTCCCGTGTGGTTATATACTCACTTTGTTTCTCTGATTTAATCTCTCAGTTCAAACAATCCAAGTCCTACAGCGGACCAGGCCACACCTTGCTTGGCTGATGCACGCCCTGCTGTGGCTACCAGGAGTCCGTGGGTGTGGGTGGCCATGTTGGTGGTGCTGGCTGCTCTCCTGGCCTTGCTGGCCAGCCTGGTGATTCAGCCGGCGGTGGACGCAGCCCCTGTGGGTACTGGTGACTCCTGGATGACCATCCAGCAGCTCCTGTGGCCCTACACGGGGCTCCGGCACAACGGGCAGCCACCAGTGTGATGACTGGATCAGCCAGCTGCTTTTAACATCGGCTCCCTCTAGTGTACCCAGGAACGGGAGTCTGGACCATGGTAACTTCTGAAGGTTACTGTTTTGCGAGTCTGAAGATGAAGCACTTTGAAACTGTGGAGCTCTGATGCTGCCAAAGAACTCTGGATCAAACTCAGTGGTGGGAATGACGGATTTGGGCTTCTCGAGACTGCTGGTGGTGTTGTGAAATAGCTTTGAATGTTTATTGACCATTTTGCACAACACAAAGTTCACACAATCAGCCAATCATGTTGTGGGAAGTTCTAATCAGTCAGAAAACGGATATTTTACACTTGGTTGTCTGCACGGAAACCTTGCAACCTTTACAAGTCTATGAACACTCGAGATTTGCCATGAGAAGCTGCCTTTTTAACTTTTATATTTAGGGCATTGATGCTTTTACCAGCTGATGACGGAGTAACAAACTGCCATTTTATGATGTTTTGTTCCAGAGTAAACCCGTAACTTATTGTTTTAATCTTTGACTGAATATTTAGGCTGTTTTTTGCTTTTATTATTGTCTTTTAAACACACATGATTTTTCTTTTTAGCCATTGTTCTTGCTTTGGTGTGCACTGTTTTTGATGGGGAGGAAAAAGAACTTGACACAATAAAGTAACTGATGTGGTTACAGTCACAGAGAAATTCAATGTGTTCATTTTTGATTGACAAAAGTTTGTGGACATCCCTTTAATGGATGCATCCATCTGACACACACATACACACATTATTTAGTCCATGTACAGAAGTACTGCCAATAGAATAGGACTAAACGTGAACATGTTGGCACTGTGCTGAATGCCAGGCGAGGGGTACAGTAATGTGGAACTGCATTCTCTGCTCAATTCAGTATGTTTGGCCTCACTAGTGCTCTGGTCACACAAGCAGGATAAACTCCACACCTGTGATTGAGGAAGAAACAATGAATGCGCACATGTGTCCCAATACTTTTGTCCAATGTTGTATCCTCACAACGATGCTCCAAAATCTAGTAGAAATCCATCTCTACAGTTTCTCCAACAGAAGCAGGATAAAATCTTTAATTTCCCTTTAATTAATC
Organism: Crenuchus spilurus; assembly: GCA_036984385.1. Classification (NCBI taxonomy): domain Eukaryota; kingdom Metazoa; phylum Chordata; class Actinopteri; order Characiformes; family Crenuchidae; genus Crenuchus; species Crenuchus spilurus. The sequence goes on along the minus strand of BRDA01008623.1, from coordinate 10,082 downwards.
AGCCGGTGTCCCAATACTTTTGCGCATACAGTGTATCTGGCTATTTATTTCAAAACCATATAACTACACGGAGTGCAGTATTCAGTTCCTTCACACATCTGGACGATGTTTAAAATAAATTTGAATGAAGCAAAATGATGCCTGTTTGCATGTTGATGCACCAAAAAATTAATGAATCTAGAAGCGAGAGGATCAAAGCTAGAACTCTTGAGCATGATGCATCATAAATGTTTTGTTGGTCCTCTAGTCCTTAATTGGTGACACTGTTGGTGCACCAGCACTGACACTGTACCCTTGCAGGTTGTCCATCACAGACCACGCTGATGTAAATGGTTTTTAATGGTCTGACGTGACACTTGGGTGCCTCTCCCCTCCCTTAAATGTGCCTGGAGCTATGTGGCATTCACCACCCGGTTCTGCAGGGCATTGTTCACAATAAAGCGGCCATCAGTGTGGGATGTGGCCAAAACACATCCACTTCTTTGCCTTTCTGCAACTCTTCCAGTCTCTCTGTATCTGTCACAACCTACTGGTGATGCACTAAGCTCAGTGGCCACTTCTGTCTGAGAACATCCTGTTTGAAGCCTCACAGTTGTGAGATACTGTTGATCAATTGTTAGGTTTCGTCTTGGTGTGATGTCAGAATGTGAATAGCCTGAGGAGTTTAAATACCAATTCTAACTGAAGCAGGTCATTTATTGGTGGATTCATGGATCAAAGAGCTGTTGTGAATTTTGATGTTAAGCTCCTTAGAAAAGCAAGTTGTGCAAAAAGTCCTGAAACACTGAACAGCTGGAAATGTGCAGTCAAAAGTTTAGAGATGGCCACATTAAGTTCAACTGTAAAGGTTAGAGCACATTTTAGGTTTATCCTTACATTTCACCTGAAAGCCAAATATCCCCCACACACTAGTGCCTCTCCAAAAATGAGAATATCTTGGGGGGGGGGGACTTAAAAATTAAAAAAGGTCAACCTTATTACACATAAAGTAACATATTTCAGCTTTTATTTAGTCTTAATGTTGATGTTGAATAGTAACTGACAATTTTTGAGCTTTATGATTTTTTTTTTGATGTGGCACGATAGCTCATATACTGTATGTTTTATTAGCTTGAGCCCAGTGTGGTCACCTACATGTTTAGTTTTGTTAAATATACAGAAGCTAAAATATAATTTTTGGAGTCAACAATATAAGCATGTAAATGTGCACTATACAGACTGATGTGGTTTTTTATTAAATGCATCACAATAAACTGATATGCATTTGAAATTTCACTCAAAAGCAACTTAAATGCAGTAATTTACTATGTATAAATAATAATTACAAGCACTATTAGTATTTGTAGGTGATGAGCTGGTCTTGTTAGGAGAAAGTGAGCACCCGGGTGGAACAGAGGAGTCTCTGCACTGTGTCGGTGTAGAGGTGATGGGAGTGACTGACCCTGGCCTGACCTTTAGGGCTCATGTCATCTCTGAGCATGTGTAGCAAGGTGGAGTGAAACTCCGTCCCCTCGGCCAGTTCTGGTGAGAACTCCTCGTTTCTTTCCGTCGCCTTCAAGCGCTGACTCCTCTGAGCCCCTAGAAGATACAGAGACCACGCCTTCTCCAGCACAGGCCCCGCCTCCAGATGCTCACATGCCTATGAATGGGGATGGGTGTTGGATGATAAGCACTTTCATCACAACAATGCAAAGTCATTTATTAACCAACCACATTATTCCTAAATCAGTTCTGAATGTGACACCAATCAGCCACAACATTACAACCACTTCCTTGTATCAGGTCCACTTTGTAGTCCATCTGTTTCTCTGTATATTTTGTTTTCTTCAGTGGTCAGGACCAGTGGTGGACAAAGTACTCAACTCTAGTACTCAAGTAAAAGTATTGTTATTCATGGTCAAAATTTACTCAACTACAAGTAAAAGTTGCTCAGTCAAAAGTTTACGCAAGTTAAAGTACTGAAGTACTTACTTTTGAAAATACTTAAGTATTCAAAAGTGCAAATTGTTTTCTAATATTAGTATATTGCAATATCCAAGGCAACACCCACTTTTTTTGTTGTTTTTTGGCGGCCGCTGTAATTTTTAAAAGTAACCCAGAAAATGCACCCCGCCACCCCTGAATTTTCACCCGTGACTGGACTTTCAAACAAGCCCAATTTGGCGTGAAAACTGCAAACCTGGGAACTGTGGCTGCAGAGAACTCTGGTTGCAGTGTCTGTGTAGGGAGGGACAGGCGCTCTGTGTGACTGGTCAATCACAGGTCGGGAAGACAGTCAGTTACCCAATGAGGATTTTCCTTCAGCACGAGCATGGATATTGACGAGTTATACTCGTATCTTGCTCGTTACTTGTCAACAATGCTTTATCCGTACCGGATACTCGTCTAAAACAAGTCTCCAGCTCAACCCTAATGCTGATCCAAAAAGTACGATTAACGGCAAGCTTCCTAGAAATGTAGTGGAGTTGAAAGTACAATATTTGTCTTTGAAATGTAGTGGAGTGAAAGTCATAAGTTCACCAAAAAATAAACACAAGTAAAGTAAAAATACTCAAGTAAATGTACTTTGTTACTGTCCACCACTGGTCAGGACCCCCACAGAGTGGCTAGATTATTCTCAGCACTGTAGTGACACTGATGTGGTGGTGGTGGGTTTGCATTCTGTGAGCACCAGTGAAGGACTAGAGGACCAACATAAACTGTACAGCTACTGTCTATGACTTTACATCTACAAAGTGGACCACTAGCTGACCACTGAAGAACAGATGGATTACAAAAGTAAGATGTGCACCTACATGGTCAGTGGAGCTGATACAAGGAGGTGGTAGTAATCTTATGGCTGATCAGTGTCTATAGGAGGGACGCACCTGAAGGACAAGATGCTCCTGTCCACATTGTGAATTCCACTGACTCCAAGAGAAGGCAAAGACTGAGGACACCAAGGCCATCTGCTCGTACACTGCATGCTCTATCAGTGGATCCTAAAGTGTAAAGTTTATTTACAGCGTTTCACACCATCATCATCATCATCATCATTCTAAAGTATGAACTTCACAGTGAGGATACCTTGGCATGGACGGCGACATATTTGTCTGAGTATTCATTAACGAACACGTTGACCCCAGCACGCCTCATTGCCGTCTGTAGAGCAGACAAGCTCCACCATTTGCCCAGGATATGAGACAGTTCATGAGCCCGGTCCATTTGAAGCATACACTGGTTCCCCTGAACCAGAAACGAAGCTTGTGTCAAATCTTTGTGCTTTATGTCAGTGAAGTCTACCTAAATATCAAAGGAGTACATGCTTTGGTGCAAAAGTATTGTTCTTGGTCTAAAATAAGAAAGCAGGCAGTATTTGGGCATACAGTACCCATAAGGCCCTTCCCTGTAGTCTGAGACTTGCCTTGATGGTGATGCTGACTTCAGTGATAGCTGTGGTGATGGTAAACAGGGCAGAGTCTTGGCCCAGTGGCCTAAGCTCCCACGACTGGAATGGCATGTTGATGTATGTCTCCTGCAGTAGAGTGAAGGCATAAAAACAGTCCATTTTAAAGGAGATGATGCGGGATTCAGCGTTGTAGGACGTCTCCATAATGCAGTCTGTTCTCCAGTGGTGCCCTGCAGCCAATTACAGAGAAATGAGGTATTCAAAGTTTAGATTCCACGGCTTTGTCCATCTGTTTTTCTGTATACTTTGCTGTTCTTCAGTGGTCAGGATCCCTACAGAGCTGATGGATCATTCTCAGTGACACTGATGTGGTGGTGGTGTGTCTGCTGCACACTCACTGTCCTCTATTAGACACACCTACATTGTTGGTCTTGTAGATGTAAAGTCAGAGACAGCAGTTCAGCACAGTTTGTGTTGGTCCTCTAGTCCTGACGCTGTTGACTGGATGCTGCACTATTTTCACTCCAGAAGTGATGCACTAACACACCACCACCACATCAGTGTCACTGAGAACGATAAACCAGCTCTGTGGTGGCTTTCTTTTCTTGCAGTAATATATGCGTGATTATCTGTTCAGTCAGTTACCAACAGCATCCCAGCGGGCCACCTGTGGCTCCTCCAGGAAGACGACGTTATCAGGCAAAATGATAGTGACCCCTACAGGTGATGGCTGTGCACAGCTTTCGTCCAGCTTCTCTGGGGCAGAGCTGTGGACCTGAGACTGCTTGGATGGGTATGGAAAGACCTGGAGACCTGTGTCTAGTAACTGATGAGATAACACGCAAATATTTAAAGCTACACCCTGATGTCCACCATCATCTTTACAACTACAGCCAAAAAAACAACTAATGTAAATATATATTTAATAATTATTACTACATATTTCAAGCCTGTTTATGTTTTAATGTTGATCAGTGTGGCTTCCAGCTCAGTCACATTAATATGATGGTCATTAGTAGTTGGCACCGTGGGCAACTTCTGGGCATCTCCATAAAGCTTGTCAACAGATGGAAGCATGAAGTGCTCTAAAATCTCCTGGTAGGTGTTGACTTTGGACTAAACACAGTGGACCAACAGCAGCAGCTCAAACCATCACAGACTGCAGAAACTGCACACTGGACTTCAGACAGCTTGGATTGTGTGTCTCAGACTCTAGGAGCTGATTTACTAATGAAATGTAAAGAAAAGAGGATGTTGGAGCAGTTCTGGTTCTGCTTAGTCCAGGTAAGACACTTCTGATGTTGTCTCTGGTTCAGGAGTGTTGATATTAGGAATGTGGCAGCTGTAGCTCTGAGATACACAGTATTTATACTGTTTATAGTCATTTACTCACCATCACATATAATACTGCATTTATGAGCTATAAGTCAACATTAAAACATAAAAGGCTTAAAAATGTCTAATAAATATAAAATGTGAGATGATTTTATCTCTCTGCTGATGTTTAATGTTCACCTCTCTCATCTCCCAGCCGCTGACTGTGTGAGACTGTGGTGGTAAGCTGAAAACGTCAAAGTAAAAGACTCCGCCCAGGGGCGTGTACTGCTGTAGATCCACTACATGGACCTCTGTGCTGTCAATCACTGGCTCGTGTACAGTGGGGGCGGAGTCAGCCTCATCTGGGAAATAGTAAGAAAAACTCCAACATGACCAAGATCACCAAAACATCTTACATAGAGTATGTGGACAAAAGTATTAGGACACCTGCTCATTCATATCTGTCTACTGTCCAGGCTTTCTCTGAGATTTTGGAGCATTGCTGTGAGGATTTGATTGCATTCAGCCATAAGATCCCAAAAGTACTGGATGGAGCAGAGAACAGAGTTCCAATGCTCCACAGCTCAATGCTCTGCCCTCTAACCCATGCTTGATGCCAACAGGTCCTATTCTATTGGCAGTACTACTATATAGGGACTAGACAAGCTGTGTGAAAATTTGTACATCTGTGTCCACAAACATTTGGACAGATAGGGCATCTAATGAAGGGAAACACGTCTTTTGCCAGGTAAAGCTGACCAATGTCAGTGTTTTCTGGTCTACTTAATGTGTTCAAGTGACAGGCGAAGGATTTCAACCTGTTTCATCTCCAGAGGAGGTCACTCCTTCAATGATGGTCTTTATCTGACTCTCTGCATCTTCTGCTTGCTTGACTGATGAGTTCCTCCTCTCCTCCTTAGCAGACAGCACACTCGCCGCACTCTGACACACAACAACACCAAACCCATTTTAGTACCAGCACAGCTCGCCAAGATGTGTGTGTGTGTTCGGTGGGCAAAGTTAGTACAAAGAAGTTATTGATTTATTTGAGCTTTTTTTTCAAACTGTAAATAACATCTTCACATATCATGATGCTATACGCTCACTGGCCACTTCATTAGGTACACATAGCTTGTATTTACACTCATTGTCCATTTTAGCTGCACTGACCATGCAGTGGAACTTTGGAGCACTACCATTACAGACTGTAACTGATTGATTGATTGATTGATTGATTGATTGATTGATTGGTGTTGGTCATCCTCTAGTCCTCCATTGATACTCACAGGAAGCTGTTGGCTGGATAGGTTTGGTTGGTGCATGAGGAGTAACACTAAAAACATCAGCAGGTCTGCTCTGCCTGCTCCACTCTAACACATACTAACACACCACCACCACGTCAGTGTCACTGCAGTGCTGAGAATGATCCACCAGCTCTGTGCTAGTCCTGACCATTGAAGAACAGGATGAACAAAGTATACAGAGAAATAGATGGACGACAGTCTGTAAATGAACCTGTATGGTCATTGGAGCTAAAATGGACAATGAATGGAGATACAGGGTATGTGTACCTAATGAAGTGGCCAGTGAGTGTATTTTTTTACAGTACTGCCCCCTCTTTGGTATAATTCAATATATAAAAGGCACAGACTCCACCTTCTTGCTTTCAAGGTTAAGTGGCTGGAGCTCGTCCTCCTCAAGCTGTGCACTTCCCCTCTTCTCCCCCTCTTCCCACATCTCTCCACTCTTCTCCATTTTGGGGGTCTCAGGCAGGGGTGTCTCTGCAATCTCCTCTGTAGGGTTCCTCTTCTGGGTTTGTGCCTGACTGCTGAGGTGAGACAGGTGGTCATAGTGTGTATGCAGGATCCGCACAGCGATATCACTCACAGCCAGCTGCTTGGGTAGCTCAAAGCCCAGCCCCACCTCTTTGAAATGGTACCCTTTAAACCTGTAATAAAAGAAAACGTAAAGTCAAATGTTTTTAGACAACTGTTTATCCATTTCTCTTGAAATCAAGGGTGTCCAATCAATCAATCAATCAATCAACTAATCAATGAACCAACCAACCAATTAATCAATGAAGCAACAAACCAAGTAATCGATCAATCAATTAATCAACCAACCAATCCATCAATAAAACAATTAATTAACAATTAATAACTAATTAATGAACCAACCAACCAATCAACCAACTAGCCAATCAAGTAATCAATCAACCAACCAACTAATCAGTTAATCAATGACTGAATAAACAACCAAACAACAAACCAACCAAAGAGCAAACCAACCAGCCAATCAAGAAATCAATTAATTAATCAATCAACCAAGAATCAGTCATCTTACTTTATTTTTAAGTACGATTTTGTGAAGTTTTTTGTTTATAATAAGAATACAACTAAAAATCTCACTGTAGACCTTTTTCAAATTAGCCCATTATGGCGGAAAACCGGAAAACTGTGAACCTGGCAACCTTGGCTGCAGCTGGTCTTCTGCCCAAATCTTCTTATAATATAGTAAAATAACATTTTAAACACTAAATTCTGGGATTAAATAAAAATGTGCCAGTATTACAATAGAGAAAACTATTGGACTCAGACAATGTACATGTCTAGATGAGAAAGACATTGTAAATAGGCTGTTCTGTCATAGAAACACATGGGAATGGGCAGAGCTAATGCAGCCAGCCAGCCAATAGTGGCACTAAACCTGTGGTTGCCTCACTTTTTTGACTGTCCATGTATATAACAATAGATCTTATAGGAGCTGAAGTCACTAAATAAAAGGAATGTCTGGACAGACAGGTACTGTATGATAAGACTGTATTAAGTATAACAGAAAATGGTATAAATTAGAAACAAAGACCCACCAACCTTGGATTTTTGTTGAGGTTAGCCCACAAGCACAGAGTGATATTGTCATCTTGCACTACAGTCTGCATGTTACCCGTCTCAATGTCCGAACAAGCCTTAGCCCACTGAATAAAAAGAAGCAGTGATTGCTTGGTTCTGACTGAGTTATGACCATGTTACTGTCTGTGGGGTGAATCATTAGGATTTGTACCTTCAGTATCTCCTCAGTGCCCTGTTGGTGTTTAGCATGGATAAGACTCTGGAGGGACAGAAGGGTGTCCTGATATACTTGAGCAACACAGGGATCAGGCTCGTCTCTCAGAAGAAGGTCCAATTCATCTGTTAGCTAAACACAGAGTCAACCCCATCTTTTCAAATGTCGAGATTATAGACTAACTTGACTTTGGTTCATCATTTCATTCAAAAAGGTAAATATTTCAAGCTTATAGCTCAGTCACAGTAATATGATGGTCAGTAGTAGTTGGCACTGTGTCAGCAGATGTGCTGGTAGGTGTTGACTTTTGACCAACAGCAGCAGCTCAAACCATCACAGACTGCAGAAACTGCACACTGGACTTCAGACAGCTTGGATTGTGTGTCTCAGACTCTAGGAGCTGATTTACTAATGAAATGTAAAGAAAAGAGGATGTTGGAGCAGTTCTGGTTCTGCTTAGTCCAGGTAAGACACTTCTGATGTTGTCTCTGGTTCAGGAGTGTTGATATTAGGAATGTGGCAGCTGTAGCTCTGAGAGATACACAGTATTTATACTGTTTATAGTCATTTACTCACCATCACATATAACACTGGAGGTCTGAGTTATCAGCTATAAGTCAACATTAAAAGAACAAATGCTTGAAATATGTCACTTGCAATGAATATAAAACCTTTAAATAAAATGATGAACAAAAGTGAACTTTCTTAAAATATTGATGTATAACTGCATGTATAACCCATTACATGTAAATGCTAATGCAAAGATGCTAATATAATATACGGTCAATTATGCAAACTGCTGTCAGTGAAGCATTCAAGTATGTAAACTTACGTGCAAAGCCAAGGCACACTGCTGCAAGAGCGGCTGTACCTGCACCTCTGGATTTTCCTTCCACAGACTGATGAATGTATTGATTTCTGGTTGATCAGCAGGGTTTGGGCTGCCATCACAAAGCATGTACCGATCCCACTGTGTGGGAGAAAGTTTGATACCAAATATGGTGTATGAATTAAACCAGCTGGCTGCCTATAATTGGGCCAGTTTTTAAAGAAATGGATCTCAAACATTTCACTTGGTAGATTTGTAACTGGGCCTTAACCTCAAACATGACATCCAGTTTTGGATCCCAATACACTCACCCTTGCCATAACTGACCCGTAAGTTCAGCAGTTGGGCCATATTTGACTGGTTCACACCATAAGATTTAATAAAACTTTGAGACACCTAATGACATTTTCACCTATTTTTGTCCATGATTATTGTTAGTCATAAAGGCACCACACACTTTACATACATACACATTATACTTATATAGCGCCTTTTCTAGACACCCAAGGTCGCTTTACAATCAACACACTTCATATACACACACTCCGGTGAGAAGCGGCAGCCAGTCGCGCACAGCGTACTCTCAACCGGAAGCGACCGTCCACCTGGAGGACTGCATCGAGCACTAGGGGATCACCCAGGACAGAGTGACCACCATATCTGGGCATACATACATACATACATACATTCATTTATACACACCAGGGTAATTTTAGAGTATCCAATCCACCTGATATCCATGTTTTTGGAGTGTGGGAAGAAACCGGAGTCCCCGGAGGAAACCCACGCAGACACGGGGAGAACATGGAAACTCCGCTCAGATGCGGACTCGAACCCAAGACCTCAGCGCTGAGAGGCGAACGTGCTAACCACTAAGCCACCGTGCCGCCAATGAGTAACACAGGTTAATGGTCTTTCAGGCATGATGTCACGTTTTACACCAGTGATCAGCTCCGCCCCCCACTACAGGACACTGAGTCTAAATACTGAACATGTTTAATATTTATGATTCTCAATGGGGAGCAGCCCTGACTGCACTGAGAGAAGATCGGAGCTAAAGATATGACTATTGATGCCCCACTACAAGATCATTTGAGAAGATAATCCATCACTTCTCCAGTAATCAATTATCCAGTAATGTGAACCAATCTTAATTGAATCCAGTACCTTGGCTTGGTTTTTGGAGGTGGCCTCCCATGTTTTAACTGCAGTCTGGTTCTCTTCTAGTTTAAAACGCAGTTCATTCAGTTCTTCTTCCCTGCGTTCTCTGTCCTGAAACATGTTAAATGTGAAATATTCAAAGTATTCAGACCTGTAGAACATAGAAATATGTCATTTTTCTTGTGCTTCGCACATAAAGGGATTAAATTAAAAACCTTTAACTCAAGCCTCTCTCTTTCCTCCTCTTCTTTTTGCTCCCACTCCAGCCTCTCTTGCTCTTCTAGCTCTGCGATGAGACGAGCCTCTTCTGCCATGAGAGTAAAT
>BRDA01008622.1:20135-37349 GCA_036984385.1 Crenuchus spilurus | reverse complement strand
AGTTAGGTCCGGTTTCTGTGTATATTAACCGACTTGTCTATTCTTTTGTTTACATGTACCGTCGAGTCAGAAACATGTATGGCATGGTTACACTTATCATATGAAAAGTAAAAGTAAAATGTATCTAACTTTCTTGTTCACTACCTTTTACTGTCTTTGCGTCGCTTTCAGTAGCACTTTCACTTTCACTGGACAGCGGTCAAAGGTATTGACTGACCTCTTCTTCTACTCTAGCATCTAGGAGATGCTACGACCGCAGCACCCCTAGTGGTTGGCATACTTGAACAAATTTACGCTACTCGTTACTTGGAATTTTATTCGTTACCTGGAACAAGAATATTCCGAGATCTGGACTCGTTACCTGGAATACTCGTTAGTAGGGATGCTTGTAAGTATGGTTACCACTATAGTACAAAGACTGAGCTGCCATGTACATTTGTTTTCTTATCTGTTCAGCCAATTATATGTGTCTTTGGCCTGGATTGACTGAAAGTAGGGCTGTCATAATACCAAAATGATGACTTCAATGCCAAGTGCAGTATCACAGTGCATGATACCAAATCTATATTCTGGATATTAATTAAAAACACTCAGCAGGCTAAGACGCTGACACCAGGACTGCTAGTTTGAATCCCGGTCATGCTGTTTGCCATCAACAGCCGGGGCCCAAGAAAGCAAAAATTATCCGTGCTCTCTCTGCACGGGTTGATGGCGCTCTCACTCTCCCTATCACTCACACATTGCAATGTCCGCTGGCTCAGGCGTTTGATTGGTCCATTCAGAGCTGGGAATCCTGCGCTTTCCTCCGTGCACGTTGCCTCCCGAGTGACGGTGTATCAGCGGTAATTTGAAAAGAGGCGGTGGCTGTCTTCGCCCTCCTAGAGTCAGGGACATTGCAAAGTGATGGGGAGAGTCCTAATGGATGGGATGGGCTAAATTGGCTACTACTAGATTGGGAAAGGGATAAAAGAAGATGAAGAAGAAAAAAACACTCACTATTGTCTTTAATACCAAATGTTTGTTTGATAGTCTTTTTTATATAATCTCAGTAATCCATACAGAACTCTTTTGTATTAGAAAGCACTGAAAGTGTAGCAGTAGAATCGCATTAATTGCCAAATTTGCATATTAAAATGCTTGATTCATGTCTTGCTATAGCTCAAATTGAAAGAGCCACCTGTGTGGGATTAATACCTGAAATTCAGCGGCTTATCTTTATTAGCAGAGCAGTGGAGATCTTTGTGTGCATGTAGGTTGTCAGTGTGTGATCTCTAGTGACTACAGCACTGTGTATATATGTCATTCTATTGAAGATCCTCCCGCATTACAGCCGCTCTGTTTATTATGTAAAATAGCCTGCTGAACATCTCGCAGTTTACTTTTCTTTGTACGTATTTTTTTAATCGTTCAGACAATATCATTAAGTGGCCCTGAAAGTTTTATACTATATCCAAAGCAATGAATCCTCTTTACAGTTTTGTCACTCATAAAAAATGTAGCCTTATTTCCCCCCCACACACATTACCAGGGCTGAAGGAATGGAACTGGTGCCAGACGTTCATGTACTTGTCCCAATTAGCATAATTTCATCAATAAACTCCAAAGGGACCTTGAAGCAACATCAGACCTTCTTTCTCTCTCCTCCCCCCATTCCCTGCTTCCACTCATTAAGTCTTCTAATGTCCCCTGGACCTCCCGCTCGGCATTTAAGCTCCGCGCATGCGCACCTTGGCATGCATGTTTACAGTGAGACTGGTTCCCACCTGAGCACAGCCTTCACCCAGTCCAATTTTACAACATATCAGCATATCAAATGCAGTCAACAGGGTGAGCTCATTAAAGCTTTTGACCAGTGCACAAAGTGATGGACCAGTCACTCTTCAGTCCTGGATGCGCCCCTTTGGTGGAGCAGGTTGGCAGTGAGTAGGGCATTGATTAAAGTGCTCTCTCCGGGTGCCCACTGTGCTACACTCATTGTTAATGGTAATGAGGGAATTAATGGCGTTTTACATCACAATGAACTCTCGCAACACTGAAAGAGCACTTCTTTTTCTTTTTTTTTTTTTTATCTCCTGCATCCTGGACCTGGAAAATGGCAAGCTCAAAGGTGTCGCACCATGCAAAGCAGAGCATCTTGGGTAAAATAAATAAATGCACACATACATACATTTTAAAAAGCTTTCCCGATATTTCTCACTGTATAAATGGATTGTAATTTGCCCAGCTGTGTGTGTGAGATGTTCCAGTCCCCAGTCGTGGTGTAAGAAAAATTGAATGACAGTGAGCAAAACAGCAGTAATTATAAAACTAATTACTAAATGCTGATGATGCCCATAGGCTTTGCATAACTAAATTTAGAAGAGGAAATTGCTTTTGGCTGTGAGGAGGCTGTGGGCATGTTTGTGTTATTTTCTTTATTTTCCAATGCACACCAAAGAAAGTAGTAATTGCCATGGAAACAATTACTTGTACACCTTTTCTTTTCTCTTTTTTTCTCGGGCTGGCAGAAACAGCTTGAGGAAGCATTGTTGTCGAACAATGTGTTTTAATAACAGTGAACAGTGTACATACTTTGCTCATGAATAGATTGCCATTAAATGGAAAAACAGGGACGTACCACTGCGGTATGGTGGAAAGAAGCCTGTAATTTTCTTATTAAATTAGACCTTTCATTGTGCAAGATTTTCTTTGAGACGCAGCTAACAAACCCAGCTAACTGGTTGAGTCTTAATCGTGAGTCGACTGCATAGAGCACTTGTGTGGCGACTACCGCTTTTAATGGCCTATTTCTCTTTCGAATGGAGACAACAAAGCCAGTGTTGGCAGTAGCTGTGTGAGACAGCCCTCCAGGGTGCCTTCAGCTTCCCAATAGCCTTGTTTGCGAGTGTGTTTGTGGGTCCTGGGGTGTGTTTGTGCATGCCGCTGTGTGTTTGCGTGTACATGCGAGCCTTTGTGTGTGTTTACCTCCAGCGAGGCCTGCGTTTTCTCAGCCGAAGCAGTGCAGAACTTGTGGCAGCAGAAGAAAATGATCATTGTTCCTCACCAGATCGATGTAGTCCATGATGATATATGGCGAAATGCTTTTATTCTCATTGGCCTGTTAGACTCATGCTATATGGATGTCAGCTCTCTACCTCCTGCGGACTAGCTGGGGGTAATTAGTCCTTTTGCAAATGGTCCAATAATGGAGAAATAAATCAGCGAGACAGTTGAAATGAATATGGAAGTGTTTCCAGCTCTGTGACTGAACCTGTAGTCAGCTGTGGCTAATATCTTCACAAAGTATTACAAATCACCGTGCCTTTACTTCACACTGTACTAAAGAGTGTACCACAGGCCTGTCCTACTCCACTGTGCCAGTGAGCCAAATTACAGAGCAGCCGAGTTACAAACGCTGCACTTTGCTCATGAAAACAGGAAACAAATAGCCGTTATCTGATCATATTTCTATTGCTTCAGATTACAGGCATTTGTCATAGTGATAAAATGAAAAGCGGCCTGCCTTTAGACCTGATTATATTTCAGTGCCATCCCTTATGTATTTGACGAGTGTGCGTCGTACCTGCATGCGTGTCTGAGTTCAGCGGACTTGGCCGGCTGACAGACTGCTCTCAGGATAGAGTGGTGCTCTTTTGAAGTGCAGCGTCTGAAAGCACAGCATGAGCCTCAAATAAAGTGAAGGGCATCCACTATTACAAGTAATGTCCTTAATAATCTTGTTAGTCCAGTCCCTCTCAGTATGAGACAAATGGAGCGTTATTGGCTTATGGGCTGTAGTAAATAATTTAGTTTCCAATATTCAGGCTGCTTTGACAGTAAATTAGAATGACATGAAAAGAGCTTGTTGAATAAAGAAAGTATCCAATCAAATGTAATTGGTTTGACTTAAGCAGCAGTAATATGTTTTATAATTAAACCGAGTTGTCTCGGAGCTTTATAACGTCGCATGAATCAAAACGTCAAAAATATTTCTTTGATATCCTGCTTTTAAAATGTCACAGCGCCTCTATTTTTTTTCACGAGAGATACCCCCCCCCTTGTGTTTGTAGGCACGAGAGGAGTCTCTCCATCTTCACCAAGTTCTATGTCCTTTAAAGCTGTGTGCTTTAGCCTCTGTGAACCTCACACTGATTTATGCTGGCGAAACGTTAATGCTAATGCTAACGCTCTGCGGCGGGCAGCGTGAGGGCTCAGTGAAGTGCGTGAGCTGTTAAGATTTGAGAGGAAGGTCACGGAGGCTGCTGCCCTCATCCGTGTTTGCCACTGTTCCTCCCCCTCGCAGGACACAAATGACTCCCCTAATCATCCAATTTAATCACACCATTTTCTGCCCCTCAGTAGCCCCCGCTCAGCTTAATCAGCCCGTTTGCTTGCTGTCACAAAAGGGCTTCATATCGAAACCAATGGATTTTTAGCATTTAGCAGCGGGCCGGGGGCAGGGTGAGAGAGTCAGGGTCGAGAGGCGCCAGGGCCCGCTCAAAAACCGAGCGATTCATGCGTGAAGCATTTAGCTATTGCTATCTCAACGCATGACTAACAGTTTTCGGTCACCCGTTTTATTCATTAATATCTATAATAAGCTAGTTTGATAACGCTGGCTGGCACTGGGGATTTTTTCTCTCTCTCCGCCCTGCATTACCCGCCTGTTGAGGTGTTGATTATTTTGACACTGGGTCAGGCTGCATGCAGGACACATGAGGAAGGTGAACCATTGCCTGTTGACCCTCTTGAGTCCTGCACAACAGCTGTGGTGCCAGTGGAACATGGCGTAATGGCATTCCTACAGTATAAACTCATATGATGCCCCAACCCTTCTATGCTGCCTCTCTCTCCAGTGGTACTAAGTTCGGCCTGGCTGTAGCCCAACTGTGGAGTCCAGGCATGCTGTCCAGATGCTGACTAGCAGGGTCGCTCCCGCTCTGTGCCGTGTTGTCCATCTCTCAGGCTGGCGGTCAGCAACAGTAGGACCAGAGCCCAGTCAATCAGCAGATAGCCCAAGGCCTCCGACAGAGCCCCAGCCTCTCCCCAGCCCCCACTCAATCATGCTATCTCCCTTCACATGGTGGCCACCGCTAATGAGAATGTATATGTACGCATGAATAATACATGAAATTCATTGTTTTTGGTGCAGAAGCTTTTGCCAGGAGTAGCTTCTTGATAGGACTCCGTGTTTGAAGTCCCCGGCTGAATTGCAGGCAGCATTTGATGGAATTTGCTGCTTGTTTCAAGTAATTAGAAATAACATGGACTTCTCCTTGTCACGCCGTCCTCGCCCTGAAAATCACAGCTGGACAGCACCTTGGAGAAAATGACTTCATTTACGCTTTATCAATCCCCGATGACCCAAGATTCATTTATAGTTTCCAGTTCAATCTTATTGTTGAGTTTCTCGCATTTTCTGTGGGAGATAATAAGACAGGAGCCAGTGAAAATTGACACAATTAACTGGAATTCCAGAGTCTTCTCTAAACTGTTAATGAAATATAGATTTGACAAGAGACTTTGCCACAGCTGGATGCAGGATACTTTAGTTTAAGAGACTCAGAGGACACTCTGTTGAAAATAGACTATTGAATAACTTGCTCTTCTGTTTGGTTCAATATTACAATAATGTACAGTATGAATGCTTTCTTGTGGAAGCAGGTTAGCGAGTGCTGAAAAGACTCTAGCCAACGAGAGTAAAGTAATTATCCTGTTATTGTGGAGCAGAATCCTGGATGAAGATCAGACTAAGTCCTAGTGGACCAGACTCAAGTAAGAGACTAATAACGTTTTCAACAAAATACAAAAAGAATCTTTTATAGTTTTGCGGTTTTTATATATATATATATAATTTTTACCCAATTTTCTCCCATTCCCAGTGTGGTAGACACCAATTAAGCTAACCCATTAGTGGCTCTCCCCATCACTTTGCACTGTCCCTGGCTCTAGGAGGGCCTCCTCCGATGCATGTGATACAGCCACCGCCTCTTTTCGAACTACCGCTTGATGCACCATCTCTGGAGAGCCAACGCTCTCGGAGGAAAGTGCAGGGTCTCTAGTTTTGAATGGACCAATCAGTAGACGCCTGAGCCAGCGGACATTGCAATGTGTGAGTGATCGGGAGAGAGAGCGCCATCTACCCACCCAGAGAGAGCACTGCCAATTTTGCTCTCTTGGGCCCCGGCTGTTGATGGCAAACAGCATGACCGAGATTCAAACTCGCGATCCTCTGGTCATAGTGTCAGTGTCTTAGCCTGATGAGCCACTCGGGGTCCTTAGTTTTACATTTTTTTTCTCCTCCTTCTTTGAAGTTACCATTTCAGACATCTGAGATTGTGTTCCGGTAGCACTGGTATGTTGTTTACTGTTCCTTTAGTTTCATATTCATGTTTTGCGTGTAGCTGTAACATTGACATTGTGCAGCTCCTAGACTCAGAGGACAGAAGTGCACCGTGTCAATAATGTCAGCGGTATTACACATCCTGCCTTTCACTATCAGTTCCTAAGCTGCCAAGCCAATTACAGCTAAAGGAAGCTTTGTGTGCCAAGAAGAGGCTGGGTAAATCCTCTGGCATACATTGCCATTGTTTTGAGCAGGTCAGGGAGAGCATGTTCCCCTGATTAATAACGCCTCTCTTTTCTTCCTCTCTGATTTGTTTGGGTGTCGCCTCTTCTCCGTATGAAGGAGATGCATCTTAGCACAGAGAGCTTTAATTTTAAGGACGAGAGGGGAGAGAGAGAGAAAGATAGAAAGAGAGAGAAAGATGGGGGGGAGGGGGGTTGAGGGGGCTGAGAGCGTCGTTTGTCTTAACGGAGAGGAGATCAGTGTTTCCTGCGTCGTCTGCGTGTCGTGGCAGCTCGCTGCCGGAGACGGAGCTATAAAAAGAGCTGATGCCATTAAATGATATCAACTTCAAGGCATCATTTTGATTTTGAACTTTCTCTCTCTCTCTCTCTCTCTCTCTCTTTTACAACATTCAAATTATGCAGATCCTTTAATTAAACTCCGCCGTGGGTTTGTTGGTTTTTTGTCTGTACTGGTCGGTTTGAATTTGCATTGCTTGGATGTGAGGCAGCTGTATCTCCAGGCTCTGTGTAATGTGGCTTCTCTTATTCCATTTGCTTCATGTGACTGCTTCTTTCGCAATCCCACAAGGCCTGGGCAACATTCTGCGTGTGCCTGTGTGTTCCTTAAAACGCCTGAAATTGAAACATCACTTTATGTGAAATTGATATTAAGGCTGAGATATTTAGAATTAAAATCACACACACGTAATTGTTGTCTTCAGTAGAGCTGGGTATCCGAATGAAGTTATTTTATGGTACCAACTGAGATTCTTCAGTATCAGAGGCGATTGCTCTAAGACTGCAAGGGAAGCTCAGCTTCCCCTAAAATGTCAAAAAATAAGTGATCAATAATATACTGTTGTGTGTACATGTCATTGACTAAATATGCGCTACAACGCGCTCAACTTTTGTTCAGAATCAGCTTCTTATCACTGGTAACGACGCGGCTTTCCTCTCACTCATTCCCGCAGCTTCACAGTGCTTTAAACAGGGTGGACGCTCAGCGTCCACAGACTTCAATGGCAAAGCAAAGCGTGCAGTTAAACGAGACGAGTCATTGGATGAATCCTGGGCTTTGTCCCGCCCATCGGACGCTCAGCGTCTCTGGGGGTCTATGGGGCAGTGGGCTGGCCTCGGCTGGCCTGGACGCTCAGCTTCTGCATGATGATTGGATGATCTGTCTGAGGCTGAATCCCTTTTTGATTGACAGCTAAATGAGCAAATCAGCGATCTTTTGGTGTAAACATCCGTGGGAGGATTTTTTTATTTTCATTTTGTTCTGAGTTGAACCGAAGACTTTCCTAATCCTCTTAGCCGCATTTTCTTTGTTAAAAACGACTAGCGACAAATCGAGCTTTTATTTCTGGTGTTTTTTTGTAGTTGCTTGTGTTTGGAGACTGACTTCTATCACTCTTTCTGACTTCTATCGCAGTTTCTGTCCAGCGGTAGCTCTCACAGGCGGACACACTTCACACTAGCCTCGCGCCAGTAAAGAGCTTCTCCTGTTTTTAAAGCGGTTCAAGTGTTACACCCGCAACACCATGAGCCAAGGCCGTTTAAGCAGCCTAGCTCTGCTGGCCATTGAGAGGACACTAGTCAAGTCCCTGGAAAAGACGCCTTGTTGGTACGACAGGGTCACAGATCATTTTATTGAAAAGGAATGGAGGGTAGAATTTACGTATAAATAAACCGACACATTTTATGATGTAGGCCGGAATTGAGCTTCCCCTCCTTGAAAGACCAGCATCCGCCACTGATCAGTATTGACCAGTATCAAAAACTTTTGTGCTATTCAGTACAGAGTATCAATACCTAAACAGTCAACCAGTATCAGCTTCAGTGAGTCAGTAAATATAAAAGTTCTACATTCTAAACTGTCTGTATGTGTGTTTTTGATTAGTCTGCAGTCTGTTGTAATCAGCAAATTGAGAAATGAACATTTAACATCACTCTTACGGGTTTACGCTCTGTTTTTGAGCATGCTGGTGTGGTCCAGCCGGCAGCCTTTGTTTTCTACTCCTGTTCTTGGGGCCTTGGCTGTTGTTTGTTTTTGCACCCCATTTCATGGGGTTGCGCGTCGCGCTGTCACTTTAGCATGACGTGATTTTGTTTGTTTTGATTGTTTTCAACAAGTAAAGAAAAACAAAGTCAGAATGAATGATGAACAGATGGATGAGTAACAAACGAATGCGATGTTTTTGCAAAATTAGCAGTGAGTAATGTGGGCACGCTGATGAAAACCGAGACGATGAACGATAACTGGAGCAAAATTTTTCAGAAAAAAGTTAATAAAAGAATTGTATGATAACCAGGGCAAATGATAACCGAGGTTTCACTGTATATATATGTATATACATGCCAACACTCCTGGTTTTCACAGCTTTTCTAGCTGTGTTCATTCTCCCAATTTCATAGTGATACAGGTCGCTTAGTTTCTGTGTGGAATATGTGGTACCGGGCATCCCAAACCAAAGGCAAAAGGGAGTATGTGCAAATCATTTTTGGTACATTATTATGTTTTAGTGTATTTTTAGCTTAAATTTTATAAAAACTTATTTTATTTTCATATCCTTTTAATCTGATTATTCTATTTCTCTGTGTTGTAGGGCTCAGGGGTGTTTAAGGTGTGCCGTTTTTCGAGAACCTGTAAAATTTCACTCTGATGCTGACAGATATGTCTATATTGGAAGATTTTTCATAGTCAGGCGTTATATAGCTGTATAATTGTAAAACTCAAAGAAAACAGTATTTTATGCACTCTGAATGTATTTCTTGGACTCTATAACTCTATACTTAACAAGTGCTCATTTGTATCCCCTCTCTTTAATGATTAAGTCAAGCTGTGTAGCATAAGCTTTATGCTTTTCCATGTTGAAATTACATTTCACCTATAAGTGGGCTTTGCCTCTCTAAACTCATGAATGTTTCATATTTTCACTTAAATTATGTATAATGTCAACAGTGGAAATTCCAGAACACTATGACGAAATATCTCTCCATCCTAAAAAAAAAAAATTTACTGCCTGCAGCACATTGTAATTTGGAGTGCAGGTGTGCAGCAGTGGTGAAAATATCTATCTTAATTCAGTGGCTCTGAGTAGCAGGCCGTGTGACCTCAGCAGCGCAGAGCTGGTGCACGGCGTGCAGGCTTTCAGGGGGAGCTCGGGGTGCAGGCGGGAGATGAGCTACGTAATGATTATTCTCCATGTCACACAGGGTGAGTTTTTGTTGACACGCAGGGCGTAGGAGGGCTAGATTAAAATTTAAAACCCAAACAAGCATTGAGAATGGTGCCCAGCCGTACAAGATGCATGGCGATTGCTCCGGCATGGGCCAGTGTGCTCCTGGAGCTCAATAAGGGAGGAGAAAGAAAGTCCTTAATTGACAATTTCTTGAAAATTGCTGAGGGGAAAAACAAAAGACCAGCCTTGGTTTGCCAGGGTGTAATAAGCCGTTTCTCATCACTGTCTCTGTGATTGAGCCTATACAAAATCGATTTATTTCTTGGGTAACTCAGAATAATTGAAATACAGACAACGTTTGGTTCCAATTTACCAGCAATAAAGTTGTAATAGGGTTTTCTCTGCAATTTTAGACTTAATGCACTCATTCTAAAGAGCAGTATTTTGCCAGTCGAACAAATAGCATCACTGAGGCTTACGACCAGTAATAGTCCCACATTGATGCACACATTAAACTTGTTAAATCAATTCGGTAGACACTTGCTAAAGTGGACTGTCTGTTCTCTTTCTCCTCCAGCCCTCTCATAGCCTGTACACGTATCAATCACTGGCAGCCGCCCCATAATGATTCAAGCCTTTTAGTTTGTAATTATTTATGCTAGGCAGACAGAGCCACAGAGAAATATCTGACGCGAGAGCATATTTATAGGCGGCGGAACACTCAGCCGTACACACATAAGCCGTGTTAAGCGTGAGAGCTGGTCAGAGGCGATCGAATTCAGACTGACTTTCTATAGATTTCACTATTTTACTGACTTTTTTCTTTTTTTATTTCTCCTGTTTGTAATGAATGCCTGTTTAACCTACTCAAACGGCATCATGAGTGGAAATGAGTTTTTTTTCTTTTTTTTGATTTAGTGGCGAAACATTCTGCATAATATTTGCATCTTAGTCTGCATCAGCAGTGTGACTTAATAGCAGTGATTAAAGCAGAATGTTAAATATGTGGCTGAGAAAGGGGGTTTCATTACTGTGATTTAATGTAGATCTCACAGACAAATTGCAGTAAACAAACCCCTGTGAAATTAGCACTTTGTGAGTGTGTGTAATTTGTGTTCTTTTGGCTGGTTGTGTTCGTTTTCTCTGGCCTGTGCTCTTTGTGATGCTGTCCAGCAGGATCCAGTGTGGGTCAAAGGGAGGAGAGCAGTGCCCTGGCTCTAGGGCAGCAGCATGTGCTGGGCAGTGAGGATGCTGCTGCTGCTGCTGACTTTTTTATGCTGGTACACAGGTACAGTAATTAAACTGTCTCGGTGCTGAATCCCCTCTGCCTGGCAGCTGCTGATGTATTATAGAGACATTCAGCTAATCGATTAAAAGCGCCCAGACGGGGGAGATGTCTGACAGCACTGTACTAAGATGAAATTAGTAAGAGGCACTAGGAGGGGTGTGTATGGTGGGGGTTGAAACAGTGTTCCTGTGTGTGTGTGTGTATGTGGGGGCCACAGGTGACTTGGGCCCAGTGGGAGCATGGCTGGGTAAAGGCGACAGCGTGTGCTGCTCCGCGTGTAATTAGGACAGCCGTGTTTCAACAGGATTTCCAAATTATCACCAGTGCAAGAGAGGGGAGGCACAGGGGGGGAAACAGGGGGCTGAGGAGGGAGCAAGGGGAATGGAGAGGGGAGGAGAGAGGGGAAAAGAAGGGGAGAGGGTGGGTTTCGCGCTTTCCAGCAAAACTTGGCCTCCATCCAGCATGGCTGAAAATTACACGAAATTATTCAGCTGCCGGGGAATGTGAAATCGGACTAATTGCCTTTTGAAGTAGCCCGTAGCTGTGGCTAGAAGGGCCAGGGCTGGCCGTAGCCCGCCTGCTCCGGAGCGCCGCGCAACCTCAATCGATTTCACAGCTGATATTCCTCCGAATCAACACTTATTTTCCACTGCATGCGGGGGCCCCTTTTAAATGTAAATCCGCTGTAAACTGCACTTGTTGGTCCATGCAACAAACAAGGCAGGAGGGTGTCTGCGAATGTAGAAATAAGCAGAATTTATTTACTTCAAAAGGCGAGCGCCGACTGCTTCAGTGAGCGCCCAAGCCCGGTAAACACTGCAGTTTGTCTTCCCCCAACTGTTACACTGGTGAAAATACACTTCAAACAGCACTAGCCTTAGTAGCTCATAGCATTGTGCAACAACACACACATCTTCAAAAGGGTTAACATAGGTTGGAACTTGCCTCCAGTCTCTAAACGTACCCATGTAAAGCCCATCTGCACTATCAAAGAACACGAAGCTAACTGCAACTGGAGCCGGGCAAGCCTCTGAAAGTGATGAAACAAAAAGAATGCTTAGTTTAGTTGCTTAGCCACTATCGCTGCTCTTTGGAATCAATTTTCTACAGACTTGATGGGACTCAGATAGCGAAACAGAGGTTTGCTTCTGTTTTTTCCCCTCACCATCAAATAATTGCCTCAATTTAGGTCTTTATCCAGCAACACCCCTGCCTTTCCATTAAGTCAAGCTGCTCAGAAACAGGGACACTTTTCATCTGCTTCCAGATTCACCACAATTACAAACCACTTTATGGGGGTCTGTCACTTCTGACGCCGGGGATCAGCCCAGTCTGCTGTCCGTGGCCTCACTGCTGTTCTGCTGCAGACGGCTGAACGCTGCTTTTAAAAGGCAGCCCTTTTGAAATCATCTAAGGCGCGTTTCAAATACGGGTCTGCGTCTTATGTCGAAACTCCTTTTTCTTTCCGCTCTTTGTTGCAAACTGCTCAGTGTTTCAGTAACAATGGAGCCCATCTAAACACAGTGCTCAGCAGAAGGCTGAGAAGAGCGAGATTAGTTCGCTTTCTGTTTGTATATCCCTCTGCCCTTAAACACGTGTAGTGCTGGAGACTTTCTATAATGCTGAATGAATATTTAAGTCCTTTAATTAGGGGACAGGAAGCCGGTGTCACCGGCGCTTATGTGATCTCTTTAATCAATAAACGACAAGGTGTGTGCATCTTAAACAGGCAGGCCGTTTCCTGTTTACTCACATTACTGACATGCACAAACTTAGCCCAGAACATGAACACACACACACACACACACACACAAACATATAAGAATGCAGCTTTTATATACCCAGGCATAAAAAACACATTATTTAAAAGCATTTATCTCGTGTTGGCTTCAGATGTTCTCCTGAGCTCCTTAGCCATCACATGCATTTGTTATATTCGTCAACAGTTTCATTTATTGGTACTAGTAATAATATTAAATAATAATAATAATGAAGTACTAATAAACCAGCTAATGGGTTATAAATACAGATGATACTGGACTGTCATAAGGAAAGGTTTGAAAAGGGTTAAATCAACACATTTACCTACAAATTAAATAAACACTTGCTGTCCTGGGGTGCGTTTCCCAAAACATTCTTAACACTAAGTACTTTGTAACCTTGTACTTACGAGCATTCTTAAATTTACAAGTGTTTCCCGAAAGCCTTCGTAACCCACGTCATACTTAAACTCGTTCGTAAATCTACGAGTGGTCTGACCCTCTCGTACCTCGCTAAGTTGTTCTTAACTTGAAGTTCACCTGCAGTTCTGTCTGAAAAACGAAAGAAGGCGCTGATCATCCTTTGACAAATGCAACTCAGCAATTCATGAACATTTAAATTTTCTTTTGAAAGCATAATTGCATCAAGTAAATTATATTATATATATTATATATTAAAGTAAAGAGTCAGCATCCTTAGTTCAGTACTGCACATACATGTACGTATTAAGCTGAAATGATTCTTTTCACGAAATAAAAAACTAAGATTGCTTAAAGTACAATATATTATTTATTGATATAAACGTATAAATGACATAAATGCAATGGGGTTTTTTTTCCAGTGTAACAGTCGTAGTAGTAAATTAATATATTGTGTCCCAAGCAATGGTTACAAATTGGCCTTCTAAGCTTGTCAACTCTTAACCAATCAAATTCACTGATTAAATATTTATAGGTAGGCTTGGCATGCGATGGACAGCAACTGCAAGTGAAATGTTTTGTTTTATTTATTTGCATGTATGTAGTGTAAATACTTTTTTGATGTTTTGTTTTATAATTATTGTTTACATAACGATATGTTTGTGGCTTAATAATGAAGAAATGTATGTAAATCTGCGGTTCAGTTTTCGACTGTCCAAGCCTATTTGACGCAGACACGAGGGCGGAGTCAACTAAGTGCTACTTAGGGACTCGTTCGTAAGTTTGGAAGATCAGAAGGCTTTTGGGAAACAGTTGGAAAAATCGCGTTCTTACAGTTACGTCGTTCTTAAAGTTGTTCATAAATTGCTAAGTTCAAACGCTTTCGGGAAACGCACCCCCTGATCAGTAACTGTGGTGTAGTATTATAAACCTGTCAGCATAACATTAAAAGGATTTGTTTATATATGTGTTTCCATTGAATCAGCTCCACACTGTTCATCAATAATCAGGACCCGACCAGGACCAGGATCACTCTCAGCACTGCAGTGACACTGATGTGGTGGTGAAGTGTTGGTGTGTGTTGCACTGGTTTGAGTTCATCAGAGCAGATGGAGTTTTTAAACACCCTCCTTGATGGCCCTCCTTGAAGATATAAAGTCAGAGACAGAAGCTCATCTGCTGCACAGTTTGTGTTGGTTCTTTTCAGTGGTCACAAGATGCAGCCCACAGGATGCTGTTGGCTGGATAGTTTTGTCACTGCAGTCCTGAGAATGATCCACCACTCATAATACCTGAATGAATGTTACACTTCTATAGCACCTTTCTCAGAACCAAGGATGCTTTACAGTCAACACACTCCATTTACACACACTCAACCACACACACTGGCAAGAAGCGGCAGCCAATTGCTCACAGCGTCTCAACCGGAAGCGGCCGTCCACCTGGAGGACTGCATCGAGCACTAGGGGGATCACCCAGGACAGAGTGCCAACCATATCTGGGCAAACATACATTCATACACACAACGGTATTTTTTAGAGTATCTATTCCACCTGACCTCCATGTTTTTGTACTGTGGGAGGAAACCGGAGTCCCCGGAGGAAACCCACGCAGACACGGGGAGAACATGAAAACTCCGCTCCGATGGGGACTCGAACCCAAGACCTCAGCGCTGAGAGGCGAACATGCTAACCACTAAGCTACCATGCCGCCCAACAGAGCAACCATACCTGCTGTGTGGTTGTCTTGTGTCTGGAGCATTGAAGAACAGGGTGAAAGGAGGCTGACTGAGTATACCGAGAAACAACAGTCTGTAATTATAGAACTACAGAGTGCACCAATATGCTCAGTGTAGCTAATAATATAGGCAATGAGCTTAGATACAATGTTTTAGTGTTATGGCATAGTGTTTATAGTGTTTATGTAACTAACTATACATATTTCTGTGCTTAATCTTAAGCTCAGTAACAGAAAATAAATGTTTTTGTCCTTTTAGGCTGTTGAGTCATCTAGATTGTGATATATATATATATATATATATATACACGT
The DNA here is from genome assembly GCA_036984385.1 of Crenuchus spilurus. Classification (NCBI taxonomy): domain Eukaryota; kingdom Metazoa; phylum Chordata; class Actinopteri; order Characiformes; family Crenuchidae; genus Crenuchus; species Crenuchus spilurus. Next base: position 22,101 of record BRDA01008622.1, on the reverse strand, counting down.
AATAACACAAAGATGGTTTCCTTTTTTGTCTCTGATTTTCATACAAATTCAAAGTATTTGTTGTACTGAAAATATATGAAAACAAACACACAAGCACCTGCACAGTTAAATTACTACATGGATGTTAGCTTTGTGATATTTCTCAGATTTTAACCTGTAGATTAGAGACTGTGATGCAGTTAAAGCCTCTCCTGCTCTCTGTCGCTGAAAGCACTTTGTATAGAGATGCCGGATAGTTTTTCGGTTGGTTTTTCTCTGCTGCGATTAGCCAGACATTACATGGAAAACACCTTTGGCAGAGGCTGAGCCCGTGAAACATGTTTGTATTCGCCTCATTACTCTGCAAAGTCAGCTGAGAAATGCGACGGGGCTGCCCTGCTCTCACACTCCACTCCTGCTCCCAACCACTGTTTGCTGACATGCATATTCCCCCATCGGCTCTAACGAGGAGCCAGCGTGTAAGTGTGTGTGTGTGTGTGTGTGCCTGGGTTGACCCTGTTCCTCACACAACCCAAAGGCCCTGCAGACTGAGCCACCAGTCTGAGCTATCGGCAGAGCACTCACATCAGCCTTGTCAGCCTTCAGCACTCTGCACAGCTCTCTCTGTTAGCCCTCTGACACTGCCGCAGGGCACTGCACCATGCCTTCAGAAATCTGCTCCACTGAATAGTGGCCTTATAAGATGTGTCTTATCCACAGCCTTGGTGCCAGACTGGTACGTCATAAGCAGTTACATACAAATCCACTACACAGGTGGGGTAACAGCCTCTTTGTTCAGCTTCTTTTTATACACTGTAGAGCTGTGCAATATGCATGTATCATTTTTATCATTATTGCATTATTGGCCTGTGCAAAACTGATCTACAGATGAGCCCTTTAACCAATCATAAAACCATTTACCGTGAGCTTCCTGACCAATCACAGATGAATTTCTGTTGCTGTTTTGATGAAGCAAGCCTTTCACTTGATCATGCAAATGTAAATAATTTTAGTCAATATAATGCACTCTTGAATTGTCACATCATTTGTTCACGATTGTGCTTTTTATGTATCACAGATTGCAATCATGATGTCTAGCAAATATAATTACAGGGTTTCACTCCAAAATGCATTAAAGACCACTTTCATGAATATACATGTTTTTCACTATATGTGTTGTATGGAGTGGGCCTTATTCAAATCAGAGCAATATTATGATTAATACTATGTTTTTTAAGAAAAATAATGTGTCTTGCATTATAAGGTTGTATTATAAATATAGGACTGGATCAACATGGATATGCAGCATCTTTGCAACTGCAATATGATATTTTGTACACATCATGCAGCCCTTATAGTTACCTACAATGTGATGGAGACCTATAGTGTTATTGTCCATAAATCTGATAGAGACCTACAGTGTTATTGTCCACTAATCTGATAGAGACCTGTATGTTATAGTCCACTAATCTGATAGACCTACAGTGTTATTGTCCACTAATCTGATAGATCTATAGTGTTATTGTCCGTTAATCTGATAGAGACCTATAGTGTTATTGTCCACTAATCTGATAGAGACCTGTATGTTATAGTCCACTAATCTGATAGATCTATAGTGTTATTGTCCATTAATCTGATAGAGACCTATAGTGTTATTGTCCACTAATCTGATAGAGACCTGTAGTGTTATTGTCCACTAATCTGATAGAGACCTGTAGTGTTATTGTCCACTAATCTGATAGAGACCTGTAGTGTTATTGTCCGTTAATCTGATAGAGACCTATAGTGTTATTGTCCACTAATCTGATAGAGACCTGTATGTTATAGTCCACTAATCTGATAGATCTATAGTGTTATTGTCCACTAATCTGATAGAGACCTGCAGTGTTATTGTCCACTAATCTGATAGAGACCTGTAGTGTTATTGTCCACTAATCTGATAGAGACCTGTAGTGTTATTGTCCACTAATCTGATAGAGACCTGTAG
>BRDA01008622.1:0-13012 GCA_036984385.1 Crenuchus spilurus | reverse complement strand
TCTCTCTCTCTCTCTCTCTCTCTCTCTCTCTGTCTCTCTCGCTCTCCCTCGCTCTCTCTCTCTCTGTGTCTCTCTGTCTCTCTCTGTCTCTGTCTGTCTCTCTCTGTCTCTCTCTCTCTCTTTCTCTCTCACTCACTCACTCTTTCACTCACTCTCTCTGTCTCTCTCTCTCTGTCTCTCTCTCAATCTCTCTTTCTTCCTCTCCCTCTCTCTCTCTCTCCCCAGTACAAATATACTTTTACTCTTTGTCCATATTTCCACCTCTCATACACACACACACACACACACACACACTTTTCTTGCCCTCGCTCTACTGTGAAAGTGATGAATCTGAGTGGAACACTGTCAATTTTGGCCGTCTGCGAAAGAAAAGATCAGAGCAGTAATGGGCTGGCTGCTCACTTTGATTTGTTCATTGAATTAAAAGACCCTCTAAATCTCTAGCTCTTTCTGCTGTGCATGTTTGTGTGTGTGTGTGTGTGTGTGTGTGTGTGGAGAGGGCTGGGAGATGGGCTAATAATGAGATCTGACTTTGACAGTAGGAGTCTTCTACGTCTTTTCCTCGCACACTCTTGCACATACACACATACAGAGTCCTTACTGGCTGATTTGGGCAGCACTGCTGGAACTGTTGATTGCAGTGATTGTTCTTTAAAGGAGGGGATCTGGAGAGGCTGGCGAGGTGGAGAGATGAGGGGAGGAGGAGCAGCAATTCTAAAGGGGTTCTTGGTGGAATTTGAACATGTGGCATGCCCCCTTCGGCAGCTGCCCTGCTCCCTCTTTGCCCCTCTCGCTCTCCATTTTGTCTGACCTAATAGTTAATGATATGTTAATAGTCAGTGAGGCCTCTCACTGCTGGTCAGCACAGTGTGTGTTAATATGGCAGTGCGGTGGCTCTGGACAGGGCACAGGGAGCAGATTGATGTTTGTCAGCCCGTGTCCTTCAGCCCCAGCATATTTGTCCTCTGTTAGGAAAAACACAAGGCGTTTTTGAGAGAGGCACTGTTTGCTGGTCTAATGTAAGCAAGCCCAGCTTGTGTTATTACTCAAGATGGCGGGGTTCACACTTGTGATTCACTTTACGTCCCAAGACCAAGTCATTTTAAACAAAAAGTGATGAAAAATATTGATCAATGTTAGCATCTTTCTTTAATATTTTTTAACTTGGACAAAGGGGCAGAATAACGGTATCAGTGACAGCTGTGGATCAGAGCCCAAATCCGGAATACAGTTTAAAGGAATTGTCCTCGGAAAATCTCATTTATACCTTCATTTCAAATGTAGTTGGCATATCAGCCAAGATATGCTTTGTGACTGAAGTTTTGCTCTGGAGCTACAAGGCTTATATGGCTAAAATATATTGGAAGTCTGGGTGATGTAAGCTAGGGGTCGAGCGATTTTTCAGGGACGATATCAATACTGATTATTAGCAGTCAAGGAAATCGATGACTGATAACTGGGACTGATTATATTTACTCAACACGTGTCCACATTTCTACCAATCAGAAAGCACTGCAGGCAGGACACTGGGCCAAACTAATTGGGGGGTTGTGTTTCCCCCCCACACACACATACTGCACATAACAAAAAACGATTTCATTGGCATGGAAACAGAGCAATGGCAAATGTCAGCTCTGATTTTGAGTCATGGCCAATAATTGGTCAACCCCAATATAAATGCATATTAGCCTCAAACTGCAGGCTCCAAACATTGTCATTCCCAATCGGTTACATTTAGGGTAATGCAAATGTGCTTTTATATTCTTCCCACATATTTGTCATATCTTCACACTGAAGTGCTGACTCAGACTTGCTAATACAGAATGTAAATGGAACATAAATGTAATTCATAGCATAACTATCTCTGATAAAAAGGTAATTTCGTAGTTACGTTTGAATAGCACAGCACAACAGAAATAACTGTCTGAGGGTTCATTTCTATGAAATGCACAGAAGCTCCTTTTCCACGATTTAAGAGCTTTAGCTGAATAGTTTCAAAGACACAGCATGTGTTTCTATTTGAAAATTTCCTCTCTCAAATTTCCCCATCTGTGAGGATGAAGCGGCTCATCTGTCCTGGCTTAATCTAGCCTCAGTGAGCTTGCGGCCATGGTGTCTACTGGCAAAGGTCAAGCACACAACCTCAGAGCAAGTCTCTGGGCATCTTTGAGCTGACCAGACTACTTCTTAAAACTGCAGGATTCTCTGGTTCTTTTAGCAGGTCCTCTAGGGAGAGAGAGAGAGAGAGAGAGAGAGAGAGAAGCAGCTCGCGAGGCATGACTGTTTTAAACAAATGACATAAAAAGCCCATCCTAATGTAACACATTTCTCCCCCAGAAGTTTGTCTGCCTGATGATTTATAGGGCACTTTACCCAGTGGTTAGCCTGTAAACAGAGGCCGTTTATCATGGGGGGAGGCTGCTGAGGCTGAGGCTGGCGGAGGCTCCTCCAGAGACCCGGCTCTGCTGCCCCTCAGCCGCGCCGCCTCTGAGAGACAAACGGCCTGGAGATGATTGCAGCCTGGCTGGAGGTGGCTGCTGGGGGTCTTCTCCGACAGACAGGGTTTGGTCTGTGGGGACGCTGGTGGCCGTGTCAGTGCCCTAGTAGACTTCCCCCGGTCAAGAGGCTGAAGAATAATCCTCCACCGAGGAGGGGTAAGGGTGGTCTCCCATCGGAGAGCTCTATAAGCTGGTAGGGAATGATGAACAACTCAAATCCGATGCACAACTAGGCCTAAAAATAATACAGACTACCTCTGAGGAATAAGTCAGTGCCTACTCATGTGTTTGTGCAACGTAGAGGTGAATTCATCTTTTTGAAATGTGCTGTATGGACGAAAAGGGCTGTACTATAAGCGTTTTATTGGCTGCACTGTAAATATGTTATGTAAACACCAATGTAAATAAAAAAATGTTTAAAAAAAAGTTAATATATATAGTTTGTAGGGGCTGCTTCGTTAGGTACAGTACCTTGTCTACACTTACTGTCCATTGTATTAGGACCTCTGTCCATATGGGTGTAATGTGTAGTTGTACCATTACAGACTGTTTCTCTGTATACTTTGTTAGTCTCTTGTCACCCTGTTCTTCGCTGGTCAAGACCCTACAGAGCCACCAGAGAGCGGGTATTATTTGGGTGGTGCAGTGCAGTGACACTGACATTAGTGGGTTAGTCTGTGTTGTGCTGGTACGTTTAAATGGTATATTAATATTAATATGGTAATATGACTGGGCCCCGAGTGGCTCAGCAGGCTAAGATGCTGACACTATGAAAGAGGATCGCGAGTTCGAATCCTGGTCATGCAGTTTGCCATTAATAGCTGGAGAGAGCAAAATTGGCAGTGCTCTCTCTGGGTGGGTAGATGGCGCTCTCCCCATCACTCACACATTGCAATGTCCGCTGGCTCAGGCATCTACTGATTGGTCCATTTGAAACTGGAGACCCTGCGCTTTCCCCCGAGCACGTTGGTTCCCCAGGGACGGTGTATCAAGCGGTAGTTCAAAAAGAGGTGGTGGTGGAGTCGGAGACAGCGCAAAGTGATGCGGAGTAATGGGAGTAACGGGGAACCACTAATGTGTTGGGTTAATTGGCAGCTACCACATTGGGAAAGGCAGAAAATTGGCAAAAATTATTTAAAAAATTTAAAAAAAGGTAATATGACTGACATGTCACCGTATCATAAATCGTTAGCACACATATTTAACTAACTGAGGCCTATTGTGGGATTTTATTTTCTAGTAATACTATTTGCGTTATTTCTTACCTTATTTTAACCGTCCATCTTTAGTAAGTCACACATTTCTGTTTTTTTACATACTCGCCGCAGACTGAGCCCTACTGCATTACATGGTTTCCTAATATTCTTAAGTGCTAGACTGTTGCCTGCTTTAAGCTTAGTGCAGTGTAATGTTTAGTCTCACGCATCAGTGCTGGCATAAGCATGGTTGAGATTAGTCCTAATGTAATCACAGCAATGCTATTAGCATAACGTGATACAGAGTGTGACAAAGTGGCGGCGCTAGCATTAGCACGGTTAATGTAAAGTGAATTCAAATGTGCTAAATCCTGGGCTGTGGGTTGTGAAGTGTCATAGGAAGCGTCAGCAGCAGTGCAAAGCTGGTGTAATGTAAAGTGTAGGCTAAGCATCGGCACTAGCACGTGCGTGTTTGGGGAGGCTGGTGGGCTCGGGCGGCCCGCTGCGGGAGCTGCTGTTGTCAGCTGCATATCAGCGTGCTGTAAATAGCCCGGGGCTGTGCTGTTTTATCGGTGGGTAGAGACCGCGCACTCCTCTCGCCAGCTGCCACTGCTCTTTTTAGAGTTTGAAATAAACGAGAGAGAGAGAGAGAGAGAGAGAGAGAGATTCTCCTCTACCCCTCGCCTCTGTAAACCTCATTTTCATAAAAAGGTGATCAGATCGGCTGGGACACTGTGCACACTGCTTATTTGCTTTTTTTTTACTCTTCTCGTCTTTTTTTTTTTGTGAGAAAGTCTTTTTCTCATTTGTTACTTACCCTTCTCTCCTGTGCTTAGCAGGCCCTACAGATTATCTGAATCAGTAGGGGACAATATGTAATTAACCCGACTGACCTCCGTGCCTTAATTGTTGTCTGTTGGAGGCCCTGTCTCCGAGTTTCCAGCAGTGATCTCCATACCACAAGGCTTTTCCTACTGCAAAGTCCCTTAATTATATGCATGTAATCTGGGAAGCATTAAAGGAGCCCGTGTCTCTGTGTTTGAGCCGTTATTAATGTGAATGCGTCTCTTTGCAGTGACGTGGTTTTATGTGTTCTCCGTGATTCCTTCAGTAGTTGCATCTGTGATATGAAGCTGTTGATTTATGTCGTAATTGTTTGCTTTAACGACCTCTCCGAGGCCTTTCTACACGGGGTGTGAATGCGGCTGTAACTGTTTTAGGGCGAAGCTGTGAGCCGCACTTCTCCCTCTGGTTTGAAAAACGAGCTGTTTGTGTGTGTATATATCGTCTCACTTGCTTCTTCTCTGTGTCTCTTTCTCTTTTTTTCCCCCTCACTCTCCTTCCACAGTCCCTGGATGGATTCGTATTTGCACTAAACAAGGAGGGGAGGTTTTTGTACATCTCAGAGACCGTGTCCATATACCTGGGGCTTTCACAGGTGAGTGCATGAGACGTTTTTATCTCCATCCACAAGCACACACAGCAAATCCCTGACAAATTAGCGCTCATTTAAAAACCTTGGCCTGGCTTTCATTTGTAGCCTTCAATGCTGCATATTTTAGCGCACACACACTCTCATGAGGATGCTTATTACTCTGTGCTGCTATTGGCCAGAGCCAGGCCCTGTCAATAATGCGAGTGATGGCGGAGGTCGGGCGAGTGACCTTGGGATCCCACACGGCTCTGACGAGTTGAGCTCCATCTTCAGACGGGCAAGTCTCAATCAAATCAACAGCCACGTGTTAGCCAGGAGTTATTAGATAAGCCCACTGACCAGAGAAAGACTCGTCTCTGACTCCCTCCTCTATGCCGTACTGCTGGCACAGCTTGGTAACAGGTTGAGTTCTTTAGGTATTATATTCTTCAGGTGCTAACGCTAGCTTATTATTTTTTAATCCAAAGATCAAAAGAAAAAGTGGAAAGGACTCAAAGCGGAATTGTCTACTGTCTGCCAGATCGGAGATTAAATATGTGAATTATTAGCCGCAGACTAAGGCGAAATTCTAATTTAGTTCAGCATTAATTGATTGATGATTTTTATCAAATAATTGATTAGTTGTCCCCAAAGCTGGTGGAATTTGTTGTACTTATCTTTTATGTGGTTTTTATCTGCAGTCAGGAGGTTGGCCTGCTGATAAAGGGCTTGTTAAGTCTTTAGTATGAGTAGAGTTTATTATCTTACATGGCTAAGCTGATCCTGCGAGTCTCCTCATCTTAATTGCTGGGAACCTTATAACTTCTTAATCTGTCTTAGAACCCAAAAAAAGTGTCCAACTCGGTTAATTATTTTCAACATTAATTAGATTAGTGTTGTTTAAGCTGCAGCAAATTGACAAGGTTCTGAGGTATTTTTAACCCGCGTTTTTCCACTTTGATAAAATGTTAATGAATTCACTGGAAAAAAAAAAAACTACGTTGTCACTGCTGGAGCACCTTCTTGCGAACAGTAGATGCTTTTGTGCATTAATTTAGTTTCTTGGGGAACTTCAGCTCGACTGTTAACATCATTTGCATAGCACAGGAGCAGGTCCAAACAGAATCTTTTACAGTATGTGAATAAAAGCTTTACTCTTGCACACACTGTGTGATTAAATGCATGAGTAAGTGCATTAACCAGCAATGCATTGGCTCTGCTATTGAAAGAGCTAATGATGGGCACTATTAGACATTCAAGACTTGAATCATAGTGCAGCCATTACACTGGGCTATAGTCGATAGCATGACCTTTGAGCACTGCTGCTCAGTCATCCGGATGTTCAGACACTCAGATACAAGCTTTATTCTCAGGAAGAGACTCGAGCTTCCAGAGGCACTGGAGGAGCGCTAATCTCCCAATCGAGCCCTTCCTCAAGTCTTTGATAGTAGATATAAAGCATCCTCTCCTCTCCTCAGCAACAGAGAGACAATGCTGCCAGCTAGTGCCACAATTATATATATAGAGCTGTGCCACTCTGTGCTGCGATTTAAAACCTGGAACAGCCTTCAAGGCTTCAGTGTTCAGCTGAGTGATGTGGAATGATATGAGTAACCTTGCACAAACACTGGACATGTATGTTTGACCCTTAAAAGTCACTCTGGAGGTTTATAGATGTGTAGCATAAGCAGGGAGAACATGCAAATTCTTTTTTTGTCTATTTACATATTTATTTGAACATGACGGATCGTTATTGTGGAGCAAAATGTGTCAAAAGTGATCATTTGTGATCATTTTTGGCATTTTTTCATGTGAAAATGAGCTGATTTCTATTTTGAAAACACAAAGTAAGACATTTTGAGTTTTATATTTGATAAAATAAGAAAATCTCCTCTTTTTTTTAGCATTTTTTGCATGTAACACAAGTAAAGGGACATTCCTCACAGCTCAGGCGATGATTGGGCTAAATTTTGTTCTGTCTACAGAGACATTCTTTTCTTGCACATGCACCCAGGAGAACATTTTTACAGCCTTCTCTCCTCCTTTCCTGTGCACCACCCCCAAGCTGAATGAGAGAGTGATGTGAAATTGCTTTTCCCTCTGTGGCCATTGACCACCTTGTGTTAGATTAATGTGTGCAGACCGGAGCACCTAACAGGTTTTTACAGCACGAGCAAGCTTTTCCTCTTGTATTGCGGACACTATTGTGATGGTGTACAACCTCAGCAGATGCCCTTAGCTATTTGATAATGCACTCAGCATGGTTGAGCTGAAGGCACTGGATGTGTACTTGCTCTCTTATCGCCGCTGTCTGTGACTCCACTTCCAGATTCCTCTGATAATGAGGTGCGGGTTTGACAGTAGGTGAAACACTGCGATTCCTACCCATATTATTCACTCCACCAGATGGCCATTTAAGCATTTTTGTTGTGCTAATAGCCGTGATCATTTCACTTTTGCATGTAAATAGGCATATGCTGCCAAAACTCTCACACGTCTTAGTTATTCAGCCCTCTTCGCTAATATTTGGCTTCTGAGCTGGGTGATTAGTTCATTTCCAATAATTAATACATGATGGATGGGTTGCCGTCCTTCTAGATTAATCACCAGAATTGCACTGGTGCCATTCAATAAACCGTCCCACGACACAAATTGAGTGGCAGCAGTATAATCATGCCACTCGGGCCTATCTTACGTGGTTTGTAAGGCGATCAGCACGGTGCGGGGTCGCAGGCAGAACGAGGCTTTTTTGTAAGACCTTGTTGCAGGGTCATAGGAGTCCCAGCAGTGATATTGAGGTACAGCTTGCGAGTGGGCAGCTGTCTGTTTTGTAATTGAGATGTGTATGTTTGCTTTGTGTAACAGATGGCATTGTGTGCCGAGGCTGATGGCTAGGAAAATAATAATCGCATTATTCCGGCCAAAAGAATATTAGCTTTTGGAAGGTGGCCATTTTTCAGCCTGCACCCCTGCCAGTACAGCATATGCACTCGCATGGACGGGATATCCAAGGAAATTGATACATCTGGAATACAGAGAGCATCTGAGTTCTCATCTGCCACGGAGGGTTTCGATTTAACCCATTGCATGTAGCTGGAAGCGTAGCATAACTGTACGCTCAGCGGCATCTGAAGGCCATGTGTAATCTACCATATGGCGAAAGAATTTGTCTCTCTCGCTTGTTTGTGGTTGGCGATAGCGGCGGGTCTGGAACGCCTCCGGCAAACCCCTCCTATCTGCATCAGCAGAGGCTCTCCTTCACAAGAGAAGGCCACTCTGTTCTGAAGGAGTCGACTGCCCCGCATCGCCTCGGCACTGGAAGCAAATGCACACACCTGCTACTGTGGTCGTATTTGGTTTGCTTTGTTAATTGCGCCGTAATAGCAGGTGTAGTGCGAGTTGCTTTAGTTTTAGCATATGCCTCATGCTTAAATCATCATTTTAGTGTAGGTTAGGTTAACGTCTTCACTCTCTGCATTAACCAAATGTTAATTTGTCAGGACGTCTTTGACTAGACCATTTCTAAACCATATATGACCATATAACTGAATAACTTGTCCAAAAGACTAGAATTGTTTCATTTTTCATAGCTTAAATATGGCTCATGTCAAATGTCATTCAAAAATGTATAAAATGACTATCTTATGTAAATGTTTGACATTATTTAGATTATTTTATCCAGGAAGACTTAAAATTGTAGAAGAATGTAGAAGAGGAATGCAAGGAGCCTTTCCTGATCAGTCTTATCAATATATCCGTAAATAAATTTTAGATTTTCTGTGTGTGAGGTGGTGAAGTTCTCCTCTGTGCTGGATATTTATGTTAAAAAGAGCCTAAATGGCCACTGTTGACTATAATTCTCAATAGATATCAATCTGTACATGAGAGAAAAGGAGGTGCTGTTATGTTGCTATAATTCCATTATCAGGCCAAATCATACACAGGGGTTAGACACTGAAACTGAAACAGCTGTCATGTTAGTGTGGGAGGTTTCATGGCTAAACTGGACCAGTCTGGTGGATCATTAATGTCACATTGCACCAGTAAGAGCAGAGTGTGAAGGTTCAGTTAGCAGGTAAGAGCACAGTTATATAGTATATTACAATGCACACAACATTATGGTGACATACCAGAGTTCAAAAGAGGACAAATTGTTGCTGCACGTCTTGCTGGCGCATCTGTGACCAAGACAGCAAGTCTTTGTGTCTAAATATTATTGAGCCACTTTGGGGTGTTTTGGAGGAGCGAGTCAGGAAACGGTTTCCTCCACCAGCATCACGTAGTGACCTGACCACTATCCTGCAAGAAGAATGGCTTCAAATCCCTCTGACCACTGTGCAGGACTTGTATATGTCATTCCCAAGACAAATTGACCCTGTATTGGCGTCAAAAGGAGGCACTACACCTACTAATAAATGATTGTGGTCTAAAACCAGCTGTTTCAGTTTCATTGTCTAACCCCTGTATGTGATATACATGAACAACCAGATCATATATGCACCTCTACCTCTTGCCTTTTGTTTGGGTTGGGCCTTCGTAAGCTGTCTCTCAGATAGACGGATAGATAATTATAATAACACACTGTATTCTCTGCTGGCCCACCTGATAGTAGGGCTGTAATGTTTTTTTCCTAGTGTGGTGGTAAAGTATACTCACTGGGAAGCAACCAGCCATTTGTAAGTTTGCCACAGTCAGCATCATTCTGTGGGGCATCAGATGCATCAAAAGTTGTTCTGCTTGCTGTTATGATGGTAACGGAGTCAACACCGTGGTAGTTTTTACGGTTATGTGATTATCATCACAGCCCTACTTGACTATACTGACTATACTGTCTGCTCAGACAGAAGCAGGGCTTGAAGGAAATGTAGACACCTGCTGGGCTGTGTGGGAGAGAGCAATGTGTGCACTGTGTTCCTGTCACCTGAGAGCCATCAGAGAGGCCTCGCTCCCCGTCTTCCCCCATACCACCCCCCCCTTCCCCACACTCCCCGCCCATTCCCTCCCCTACCCACCCCCGCGCTCCCGCCCCACCACAGAGAGTGCGGGAATATTGAATGTATTAGCATAACTGTCCGCCTGAATGTCTGATCACATCTTTGTGAGGAGATCAGCCCTGTTCCTTCGCTTTATCCCATCCCTCATTCCTTCACTCATTTACACCCGGCTCTCTTCTGCTTTAGCCTCTTCTTTTACCTGTCTGACAGGAAGCCATTTTTTGAAAGCACCGTTCTGCCTAATCAAATAATTGAATCTTTTGTGGCTTTTTGTTGTGTGTTTGCTTATTTATTAATTGTGCTATTTTGCATGAAGAAGAATGGCATTATTTGCCTGAATACGTGGTGCAGAGTTTTAAAGAGAATCTATTTTATTTAAAAAATGTTCCAAACATTTCATTGTGAGATATACTTCATTAATCAATTAAGCCAAATAATGCTGCTTAAAATCATATTATAATACAAAACAGTCTCTGTATTTGTATTGAGAGTGAGAGTCATTGTCTGAAAAGTGATGTTATTTGGTTGCTGTTTGGTTGGATCAGTGTGTTTTCTGCATGTTGGACTGCAGAAGTCTTTTCTTATGAGCTCCATCCTGGCATCACTACAGTTGCTGTATTTATTTTGCTGTTTTTTTTTTGCCTCTTAAAGCACTGCGGGGCTATTCTGCTTGCTATTCTAATAGCCCATCGAGGCAGAATACTAGAATAGTACTAAATGTATAATAAGTACTCTTTTATTTATGATGTTGTGGCGGATGAGGGTCAGTATTTGCATCTGAGTTTGTAACAGTGTGGAGAGAGGCAGGGCAGAGGAAGGTCATGTTTAATTGAGCCACCTCCAATCCCTGCTGTCCCTGCACATTCGTACTCCAGCCCTGCACTGTACCTGAGCTCTGGATGAGGACTAAGCAAGAGCCTGATGGTCAAAAATCATTTTACTGATATAGGAACAGAGCTGCATAAAGAAAAGTAATCATGTTTTGGTGTGAATACTTACAACACTTGTGCTGTTCATGAACTGTTCTCTGACGTTGATGTTGCACAGCAACTATAACCTACTGTTAATGCACCAAATTGCTTGAAAGATTTGCTTTTTTTGTGAATAAAGTGTAAAATGTGTTTTATCATAATTACACTAATACACTTCATCTCATGATTTACTGCTTAATTATGTCTCAGAGCTTTTATTTAAAATGTTAGCCTTTAGATAACTTGTGTAGTGTAAAACTGCTGCGAGGAAAAGTTTAAAAATCTGCTGCAAAACAAAATAAAACTAAAATAACTAGCCAAATAATAAATAAACCTATGAGCATTACGGATATAGAATATTTTTTCAGTATTAAATACATACGCTCTGGTTAGCCTCCCATCTGTGATGGACAGGCAGAAGCAATGGGGAGGACAGGTTTCCCAGTGCTCACCTGTGAACTGTCTTTACAAGGCACGTGGCTAAAAAACATTATCAATTCACAACATTTAAATTGATAAATGCTCTGAGCCAAAGACTACAAGGGCACTTTGAAAAGCAAATAGCGACCTGGTGAAGAAATTGATTTTTTTCCCCCCTGAAAATGACTGCATGATGCATCATTTGACTGCGCTGTGTCCAAGTGCTTGACAGAGATAATCTCGGCAATCCCACGGGTGACCTTATCGTTCTCGGCAGGGCAGGCCTGTCTGCACGCCCGTCTTTTGTGCACGTCAAGGTTTCGGAGGGCACCGTCCTTTTGGGAGCTGGAGTTTCCATCCTTTCCATCTTGATACCAAGCCAAAAAAACAATATAAAAAGTCGAATCTGTAAGGATCTCAAAGTCAACAAGGGCTGTTCATAATTGGATGAATATATGAGTAAGTTACAGGCAGCACAGTGGCAGGGTAGATAGGCTGGCATGGTTATTGTTTAAGTGCTGTTTCCCTGTTTAAATGACTGTGGGGCCACAGAGTGAAGATACGTAGGCCATGTTTATTAACCTTCTGATGTGCTACCAGCTTCTGCCTTTCAAATCCTTATGAATTCAGTGATGTGGACAGGGAGAGACTGATCCCAGGTCAATACGTATTCTGAGGCACACATTCATAAAGGATAGAGAGTGAGACAGACTGAGAGAAACAGGAGAAAGCAAGGCCGTCTGGGAGAAGCAGGGTGGTGTTGAAACTCATGAACAGATGGGTTGGCAGTACGTTGTACAAGGTCATAGAACTTTTGAGATGATTTCTGTTCCTCTGTCACCTTTTGTTTTAGGCTTTTAAACATAATACCTTTTATTTAGCCATTGCAGACTTTGTCCCGTTGTCTTTTATCTCTGTCTATACAGGCATTGTAGGAAATACTTTATATTAGAGGTACAGTTTCCATGTCTAATGCTAGGTGCCCTTTACCCTGGTACCATTATTGACCTCTATGTGCTCCACCTGCAAACAGGCATTTTCAAAGCAGCTGTTACAAGACTGGAGAAGCTTTTAAAGAACTCTGATGACGTTCTATGCTGAGTTATAGTCTTACATTGTCAGGAAAGGTACTGCACAGTTGCATGTCTTGTGTCTCAGGATACAGACAATGTATACAGTGAACCCCCGCCTATTCGCGGTTCAGCATTCGCGGGTTCCCCTATTCACAGAATTTTCTCTAGAACATATCTGCTTGTTATTCGCAGAAAACCCACATATTCACGGTTTGTTCTGTAGAACACATGTACTGTACAACAGTTGGGTATGTGCATGCTCCAATGCTCGAAAGCTATTGGCAGGCAGTCAGATGGCCATACAAGGCCAGCTCTCATTGGCTGATCTGCAGAACACACAGCCACTTTCGCGGGAGCCGTAGACCTGAGTAGTTTTGAGAGAAGGAGATGGAGAGAGGGAGGGAGAGAGAGAGAAGGAGTTGGAGAGAGGGAGAGAGAGAGAGAGA